>LJIJ01002884.1:0-22890 GCA_001718145.1 Orchesella cincta
GGACCAAAAAAATGTAGGTTATGAAACATCCGTGAACATTTTATAATTATAGTGATTTAATAATTAAATGTTGAAAAACGTATTATGATTGAACTAAAAATGAGTAGTATTTGCTACGGTTTATTGAATTTACGCCCCCTGGGCTAAATACATACCAAGGCAAGAAATCTCTAGCTAAACTTAAGCTGAACGGTAAAACTGTTAAAAACTCAATGCAAGTAGGAGAAAAAAACTCATCTGCGGAAATCTGGAGAACTGAACTACTGCATGGAAAATAAGAAAGCCTGCATCTCTTGCTGGACAGATGCACGTGCACAGCTACTGTATATTATACAAGGGAGATCCAACTGCATCAAGAGAAATGTGTCAGATGGCTAGACCGTAGCTTTCTGGTACAAGACATCCTACGAGTAGATTCGGCAACAAAGAACGCATGTTAACATATTTAATTAAAGATAACTTATACTTATAGTGGGAGATAATTTTAACAGCCAATTATGTAGAGAAAACGAGTTTACACAAGATGTATATGCACAGTATTCTTGCAAAGAACAGAAACACTGTCATTATAGCACTTTAAACATTTAACAATAGAAAATACACTCTATACAATACATTTGGTAACAAAGTAATATGTATATATTTAACTGATTATAACTTAAACAAATTAACTGTTTAAAATAATTTTCTTAGCTTATTTTATAAAGCAAACGATTCTACATAAGATGTATATAAACAGTATTCTTGAAAAGAACGCGAACCCTTTAACATTTAACAACAGACATCATACATACTGAAGACTTACTGTACGACTTTTTAACGACAGACTCGTTAAAAAGTGGTGAAAGTTTGCCCCGGACTAAAAAGAAGCACGCAAGAGTGTGTCGCGACCTCTTCTCCACAACAGGTTGAGTTCATCATTCAAAACAATTGCGAGCCTAATTGGTTTCTTATTCAGAATATATTCCAGATATCCCCGTTGGTTGTACAAGATGTCCAACTTGGTATGATTTTCAAGAGCGTCGTATAGAGAGCCTGGTAAATTCTGAAGTGGTTTCACTGTTGCGTGTGAATAAACACTGGTGATGTACACGTTCCGAATTAAAATACATGCAAACAGCCATAATCCCACTAGAAGGCATCCCATTTTGTTGGCATGTTGAACCCCAATATTTACTCTTTCTCGTCTAATGTCTCGTCATCAAGGGCTATTTGAAATACTGTGAAGGAAGAAGTTGTCGATATTTTGCAAAACTTTAGCAATATCATTAATAAAATAATAGTTACAAACACCGTCAACCAGCCTGATATTGGAATGGGTTTAAATAAAGATACGGTATTCAAATTCTGCCCTGCTGTATGTCGTATAAAATAAGCGACACGAAAGCCAGAATACTGAAAACAAAATTTTTGGAAGCTGTACCGCGGTTGTCCCTCATATTGCGCGAGTTTTGTAAAAAGCATAATAAAAGCAAGAAGACCTTGGCATTCCACGTTGGAACAATTATGACGACGAAGTAAAATATCACGAATGCAAAAATGAACTCCAAGTGAAACACTTGCTGGCTGTAACGAGAGCTGCACTGGATTATCACAGCCTGGGTCTATTGCTAAAATCGTTGGATTTTTGACAGTTTTATCAATTTTATGTCTAACTTTGAGTTCAGTTTCTTCCACTCATAGATGATTCGTTTCGGTTCCAAGTTGGAGTTGATTTTAAATAATTTTGCAAATGAATTGTGGGATTTTGAAGAAGTAGAGCTACCCTTTCTTGTAATCCGACTGGTTTCGATTTTTCCTCTAGTAATTTGCAAATATATAGCTGGGGCAAATTAAAATCGAGAAAGATAAAAACTGCATTAGTTAGAAGTTGTACAGTTGCTTTTAATTCCTGTGCGATTCTCTTTCCAAAATTGGTGATTGGAGTAGGAATAAATATTGGAATAGGGGGATTCTCCAATAGCGATTCAATATTTTTATTGGAAAAACTATCTGGAGTAATGCTAAAATTCGGATTTGACTCCTTAGTCAGGGTAATTTCTTTCAATAATATTGTTAAGCATGGACTGTATCTTTTGATTTGGTTGAAAATTTGATGAAATTGATTGTGTGTGGTGAATCCGCTGTTCGTCACGTTTCCAGAAATACATGCCTGCAAGAAGACAGGGAGGAAAATTACCGAGTCACCGATTTTCTCCAAAACTTTATTGTAAGTCAGTATTGTACAGGCGCTCAAAATTTGATGAGAATTAATTTGGCAAAAGCCAAAATTCAAGTGTAGACACTGAAGAACAGTTACGTAAAATAACTGAAATTGAAATAACTCATTTAAAAAAGTAGGCTTGAAAAGTTCCTCTTTACCTGTTCATCACTTGAGCAGCAACCGCTGACATGCCCAAACTTAGTTTGCACATTTAAAAAATCGAATCGTTCGAGTCACTAAATACAACGAACATTGAAGTGTAGAACTCTTTTTGTTCAAATAGTGTTTAAATGGTCTTATTGTGGTTTTGTTCAATGCGTTTAGGAATGTTTACTTAATAAAATTGAAATGTCGTGCTTGAAACTTTCTTCTAAAGCCATGCGAATTTTTGAAATTTATTAAAAAGATTGAACAGCTAAATTAAACGCATTTCGACTGTTTAATCACAAGTACTATACATTTCCATTTTTGTTCAATAGCAAACACGAGAACAAACAATTATGAGATGACGCTTAAGAATTATCGTAATGTAAATTGAGTACCAAACGATAACCTTGAATTACTAGCTCAACTAGGCGTTGCTAAAAACCAAAATCCTTGTAGATGGACTAACAAAACGTTACCTAAATTCAAAGCGTACTTCAAAATTACGTTTTCCCAGTGCTTGTTTGGTTTCTGCATCCAAATCCTCACCATTATTAAGTGGTGCAGCCACTTTAAAAGAATCACTTTGTCTGTCACTAAACTTTACGTTAATCGTACGTAATTTAAATACACTCCTCTATATGTTGTAACAAAGTCTCACAGTTCCTCCGTTACAAACCGCGCAACTTAAAAACACCATAATCGTTTGGGGAAACCCAAATAGTAGTGGGAATTGATAATTGAGGAGGATAAGCGATGATAGAGGAGGCTACGAGATTGTAGTACAACAATCGGTAAATTGGGACCTGACGGTGGATACATAACCATTTTTTACTCGTATATTTTTTCTGTTGTCAAAAACCCGTTCCTTTACTCTTTAAATCAAAATTTTGTCATCTTTTACCATCAGTTCAGTGACTTTTGAAAAGTTTGTGACCTTTTTTGCCGATATGGCTATATCTGAGTGCGTATACAGTTCCAAATTAATTATAAGTTTTGTATCGCTAGAACTTTTACTTTACGTTCATCGTTTACGTTCAGTGTCATATTTTCCAAACCTCTAATGCACCACTTCTTTCCGTCGGGCTTGCCGGGTTTGCTGGATTATGATCTGGTCCAAGCTAAAAAAATTGAGCCAGCCTACTGCCTCTTGGACATGTGACAGAAAATGAAACTATGGACGGTTTTCTCTCGAAATTCATAGGTTTATGAGTGTATTTATACTATAGAGAAAATTAAGGGAAAATGCTAATGTACTAAACGCTGCAATTTTATTAGATAAGGGAACCTGCCATCACATGCCAACAAGGCCAGTATGTTTAAATAATTTGAAATTATGCTAGTTATATTTAAAAACTGGCATAAGCCGCAACCGGCAACGGCAACGTGGTTTTCTGGTTATGCTAACAATTTTTTTGTGAACCATTTTTTAATTGACAAATTGAGAAGCCAATACTTTCAATGTTTCTTGAATACATGGCAGTAATAAATCTGTAATAAATCTGTAGTAAATTTGAAGAAGGAAATTTGAAATCTAATTTTATGAACTTCTTTGATAATTGATGAGCGAATGTACTAGCGATGTAATTTGAGGCTTAAAAACGTGTCATTATTGAACCTCAATTGACTAGTTATCGATGATATAATAAGTGTGTCATTTGACATTGCATTCTGATTTCAATTTGTAAAGAAATCAGCCACTTTCAATGGTGTCTTATGTTGGTTAATGAAAATTCACCTGACCCGTTTTGATTTGAATTGCAATGCATATATCATATTTCGACGCGCACCTTCTATTTGATTTTGCTATTCGATTCTAAATGATGTATCATAGAAGCAGACGCTGTTCAATTTCTACGACTAATTAGGGACCCAATTCTCGAAATTGGAGACTACCTTCCGATTCAACAAATAAACTGTTTTGGACTATAATATCAAAATCTAATTAGATTCTAAATTTAGAACAGATCATCATGTTAATTGCACCAATCTACTCCCGATTCAACAAATACTAAATACAAAAATGTATTTACAATACATATTTGAAATACACTGTATTTTAAATACATGTAGTTTGCCCATGCCTGCAAATCTTTTCATACCACACTTTTTGTTGATCGTTTGAAATCAAAAATTTATGAGTAAAACAATTAACATAATTTGGAAGAATGGTAAAACGATAAGCAACGAGTATGATCCATTTTGTTTAATAACATAGAAATATAGGGAACGAAACGTTTTTAAAAATTTACAATATATTTGTGGAACCCATTCCAAACAATAATCGTTTTTTTGGGTCATAACTAAATCGACCGACGTGAACTTTATATCCTCCGTACATGCTTCTCAACAACGCATCCACAACCAACTCTGGCGTTTTTTGGGCAACTTCAACTGGAACCGCTACTTCCGCAATCTTTGTCCTAGCAGCAGTCTCAAGCTTTTTAAGTCCGGAATAAACCAGTTGTAGATTGATATACATCGTTTTATTCAATTTGTAAGGCTCTGCTTGCTCCAACTTCACAGCAATTTGTCCTTGCTCTTCATCAGCAACCGGCAACTTGATAGGATCAGTTTTATTTGAAGACTTTACATGAAACTGCATCTCTCTCCAGAAAGCAAACATGCACAGCTACCCTCTGAAGTTTTTCATCACCATCAATAAACCCTGCGTCTCATTTCCCCCATGTTTTCCAACTTTCAAAAAATGTAAACTCTGAAATTCCTTGGTCATCTGCATCCCAAAATGTTCTTTTGCCCCTGAAATGAGAAGTTCAGCCTTAATTTCTGAGATTGGAAAATGCTCTTTTGCAACCATTCCCTTCACCTAAAGGGGGGTAATCTCGAGCTTGTGAGCATTCATTCCAAGACGAATTTTTATCAGCAGAAGTAAAGCACCAGTTGAACTCTTCCTTAAAATCGTCATTCTCAGTGCCACCCGTTTTATCACATTTTGAGTGACATTTCATATTATTTGTTGCCAAATTCGGAATTCTAGAGCACTCGAGTTTACGCCCAGCAGCGTCAAGACAACCATTGCTTAAACCAACGCCTGTGAACACACAAGGCGTTAGACATTTCGATCCTATGTACGTTTCCGATTTGAAAGACGATATGTTTACATGGCCGCATTTGCTCCAATCCTTTTTGTCCTTATCTAACCAGCACCAAGTGTATGATTGCCCGTCGTAGTCGCATTTCATTTCGTGACATTCTTTCCCTTTAGTTCCAAACCCCGGCTTGGAACTGCAGTAGTCCCATCCTCCCCCAGCTTTGTAACACCATGTGTACGATTCTTCTTCATGGGTGCAAGAGGAAATGCAGGGTTCCCCATAAATAGTCATGTGCTGAGCAATAAGAGGTACGGATGGAGGCTTGACGAAAATTACTACAATATCCCCACTCTTTCTCCTTTTTGTCAAGTAGCAATAATGATATCCTCCGTGGGCCTTGCAGTCGTTATAGCAACGTCTTCCTAGACTGTCCAAACCAGGGGATGGGGAACATGACCTTGTATGTTTGACGAGAGCATCACTCGACACTTTTGTTTTTCTTTCTTTTAATGCGTCACACAGAAACTCGATTGCTGTAAGATTGTCATTATTTTTAAGGCATGGAGTGACGCATCGCGTACCTTTAAATTTAAAATCAATTCACCGTTATACTGCAAATATTAGATTTGTTTGTTGTAACTTTGTTCAAATTTACCTGATGTTGCTACAGATGATGTGAGAGCTGGCCATCGATTACTTTCCCCGTTTGTTCCGGAGGTATGAGCAATGACAATTGCTACTATAGCTTTCATCCAATTAAGTCTCGCGTGATTTTTCAACATCATAATAATTTTTAAAGCTACGTTTTAAAGTACACCTATTAATAATTCTTGAAATTTGGTTGTTTTTTTTTGCTTTTTTGTAGACCAAAATTATTAAGAGTTTGAGAAATTTTAGTAACTATTCTTGTGAATTGAAGGAAGGTGGGTTTTAAGAATTTTATGTCATTCCAATTAATAAATTTCAATAAAATCTCCTGTACTTTTAAGTGATTGCCTTGCTAACAAAGATATAACATCCTTCGTTTCATTGTTAAAAATTTGTAAAAAACAAGTCAACTCTGTGTATTGGAAGCACAGATCAACTTGGTTCTCCCGTCTAGCTCGCACTGCAATGGTCGTTATAAAATATTTCACATTGACATTTGATGATGATTTTTTCGAGTTTTCAGTGGTGTATAAAAAAGTGTAGGGCAGCCTCGCTCCGAAGAAATATTGACATGTTTGACGTCAGTTGTTGCGTTTTAATTAATTAATATTGCAGTTCTATTATCAACCATAAATACTTACATTGATTTGCCATTTACTAAAAACACGTTTGTAGCACCATCCTGAACGGAAATGCAGCAGTATCCATCGAAGATAATTATTGTTTTCCGTAACTCCTCAGCGATGTGCTCTCTTGTTCACGATTTTTCATCATCAGCATCGCGTGTAGTGCATTATCATTACCATGATTATGCCATGAACCCCTTTGCACATTTTTGTCACAACTTTTTTTTCAGATGTTGAACCATACAATTTAGTATCCATTATAATTTAAATCTATAAAGTAACTTACTTGCAGCCATTTCGTTTGGATGTTTGTCTGATCTGCCTTAAAATAGATTTTTTTGTATCCTTGAACTTGAATTTGCATTGCATTACTTTCATTAGATAGTTCCATACGAATATAACCACCAATTTTCATAAAATATTTTTAAAATGACGTTTTTAATGATATGAAATAAGAGCACCTCACATTTTCCGACTCCAAAATAACCACATCAGACTACAAGTTTTCTAAAAGTTGCATGATGCATTCAGACTTTATATACAAAATTAAATATTTCTACTGGAAATTATGAATTATGCATCAAAATTGATGGATTTGACACATGGAAAGTCTAGACAGAAATAAATTACGCCATCCACATAATAAGTCTCAAAGTAAACCAAGTTTTTTGACGAATTTAGTCAGACGCGTTTTGTTTGCCAACTGTGCCGGTCCGTTGAATCACGTACACTTGCACTCAACACCTTTGCTAAATATATTCAAAAAGCTTGTGATAAAAATGATGAACCTTTTCTCATTTGGAATATTTATCTACATCACGAGTACTTACTTTTGTGAAGCGGCTAAAGTGCAGTTCTTTGAGCTGAGTGGTTTTCAAGGTATTTTCTAAAACCAACGAGTGCTGGATAAATACGACATCTAAAAATTTTATTTTATTTTTCTCAAAAGGTTATCCACTCGAAGAAACATCTTCAGAAAACTGCAAAAATCTTCCCCCAGACCACCAAAACTTGAATGGCTCCATCAAAACGCAAGGGTGCATCATGGTCTATCCCGAACGTGATTGCTACTCAACTGGTTTCATAGTCCGGGGCCAACAATCCATTTTGTGGGTACCCCAACATAATATAAATTTTAAAAACTATTTAAAATACACCGTCAGCTCGTTCAAGGACTGCACACCAATCCAAAACGGGGACAAACTCGTTGTTGACATCTACCGAAAGCAGAATCGCAAGGATGACATCATTGCAAATTTTGGGAGCGTGTGCGAATGTTACAATTTACCAAAAAGTTTTATTGGTTGGAAACCCTCAGCTGATTTGCATGGAAAATGTGTCAAAGTCTACAGAAAGGAGGACTGCAGGGGAAAACAATGGATAAAATATGGGGAACATGATACAATCGATTTTAGAATTGAAAACAGGGATGGATTCTATGATATTCGCTCCCTTCAGCCGTGTTCTCTCTCAGCTTTTTGCGAAAAGTAAATCAATTGCAATATTTTTGTGTTTTTTAATTGAACTCAATTAAATACGTTAAATTTTAATGGCTGTATATTAAATTTCAGTGTAAACTTAACGGCAACAGTTTTCAAAATTATGCCCGACTCAGATTCCCCCAAGATTCCTACAGGAAACCATCAAGCGACTGTATTTGGCAAGCAGGCATTTATAAATAATGGAAATGCAGTGCTTGAGAAAATATTCCAGGTTTCTGAGGAAATAGAGGAGGTTTCTCAAACGGAGTTATCAGCATCTCTCAATGTGATGACATCAATTGGCTATTCAATTAGTAACGAAGCTAGCGTTGAGGGACAAGTTCCAGGGGTTGGAAAAGTGTCGGATAAAATCACATCTACGCTAAGCGCCGGACTTCAAACGCAGGTGGGGACGGAAGGTAGAAAATCCAATGCGGTTCGTAGCAAAAAGACTGTAGCAACCGAAGAGAAGGTGAAAGTCCAACCTTGCACAAAGCTGGACATTTGGTTTACCTTAAATATGGCAAAAGCTGTGGAGGTCAACTATAAAATGCAGATGAGAGCGGAACCAGAGGCTTGACACGAGAATGAGTGCAGAAGATATTCGCAAGCATTTGAAGGATGTTAAATATTTAAGAAATGAAGACGAGTTTACGGTAATTGTGGAGGGAGACGCAAAGCTGTTAACAAGCTATAAGCTCGATGGAAAAACCCACTCGGAGGCCGAACCGCTGCTGGATTGTAAAAAGAAGTTTAATTTTTAACTGTTTTAACTGCCGAAGTTTAACATTTTAAAGAAAAACAAGTAATTTGCGAGAACATTAAATAAAATTAAACTACTGAATTCAAAATATGGGTCTTATAAAAAATAATACACTACCGTGTTCAACATAAAAAAGTACAACAGAATCACCATTTGGGTACGCTTTACTCCAAGGGTGGGTAATCAATTGATTAGTACAGACCTATTGATTCCAAGAATGGCTCACTCGGATACAAGAAGTAAAACATATAGTGCTGTCCCGCCTGTTTTACGTTAAATCATGCGACAGGCATCCTAATTACATATTTGGTATAGGCACGACTATATACAAAGTTGCTCTATAAGCCAACCACATTCTTGGAATCAATAGGTCTGTAATCTAATCTAAAAGTCGGATTGATTGATTAATGATCAACAAGTTGTGGCTCCAATACTTTTGCAGAATGGGCTCGGGAAGTTTCAAGAACACTGTGGTACTATGCAACTGTTGGAGTCAGGCTGTGGGTTGCCATGGTACTACAAACCAGCATATGCTAAAACTGATGATATTCGTGATGATTCATGATAATAACTACAGCAAGTGTAGCAATGGTTTGTCAAATGCCAGAGTTGTAGTCAAGAAATTTTATGTCCTAATGGAAAACCCCGTTTCATCCTGGCTTTGTTATGAAAATCGTTCCAAAAGCAATGCTTGACAATCATTGTTTGTGGAATTATGAACTGGTAGAAAAAATGAAACTTGAACGAAGCATACAACCCAAGTTTTATAAAACCAATTATCCGTTGTAGATGATTGAATGACCCCCTTAAGGAGTTAACTTATCACGTTCCACGCTGGTAAAGATATGTATTTCATCCACATCACAACAAATACTCGACAAGGTAATTGAATGCAAAAAAATCTTAAAATTGTTTCAATTAAAAATTAAAATTAAATTAAAAAAGGATTCCAGTTTTGCAAAAGTTCTATCAAAAGTAAGAATCAGTTGAGACATAATATTTAGAGAACTTTCGTTACAGAAAAAAGGTATTACTTGAATTTGCAGAATCACCTTTTCATGAAAATGCTGATACGTGAAATTAAATGTAACCCGAGTAGAAAAGTGATGTAACAGAAGTGATTATGGATGCTTGATACTTGGTTTAAATGCTTGTTGTTGTTCATTTGAAAGATCTCCCAAATTTTTCAACATTTAAGTTTTTACAACAGGATTACACTTCCAACAAAGAAGCGTAATAATCTGATAAATTACAAAATGTCAATTACGGATGCTGACCCATTTCTACTACTTCCTGACTCATATCTTAGGAAATTATATCAGTCCCAGAAAAAACTTGGGACATACACTGCAAATGAAATTCATTTTATCATTGGGTAACATTTTTTGTGTTTGTCAGCACAACCATATTTTGAGTGCTCCGTTAAACAACATATTTTAACATTTAACAAGAACTAAATTACGTTGTATAGTATTTTTTGTAAAAAATATTTAATAACTTTATAACAGCATGCAAGTTGAAGTCTCCAACTACATGGATGTTTAAATGGTGTCATATTGTTCTCGAATATGCCTTGTAGTATCCCTTTGTGAAGCAACCAAACTCACTCCGACTTTGCCAGGAGACGATGTTTTCAAGTCAGTCCTCACGAAAAAAGTTGGGATAGCCCATGTAACCACCAAAGGCAACTAAAAATAAAAGTTGATAATTTTAATTTTGAGAAAACTCAGTCCTTTTAAATTTTATATTTCAGTGAATCATGATTACCATATTCTGAAAACAAATCACGAAAAATGGGAGGATAGTCCATTTGAGAAATGAGATCTGCTTCTTGATACATCTTGGAGCAGAGTTGATCATTTATGTTAGCATTCAATGCAGGTTCTGAGCGGATTCGCAACCCGACTAGGTAGAAATAAAAATTAGAAAACAAAAACTAGAAATTTTAAGGAAAAAATATATATTTAACATCGTTTTTAAATCAACCTGCTCAGTGAGAATGCGCTGGAAAAGTTGATGCGTTAAAAAGTACATGGATCGTGGGATAGGATCATAAATAGCTCTTTCGCAAACAAAAGGAACCTCGCATCCGAACAGGAGTGCATCCTGACACTGGCCATTTAGTTTGCCCCACAGATGTTCTTTTTCTTCTCGAACTCTTGTAATTTCTGGTGGAATTGAATGGAGGACTTCAGGCGACTTCCAGGATGAGTTTTTACGATAAGCCCGACTTTCCGTGAGTGTCGTACAAATCCTGTAGAAAAGAAACTAAAATTACTGGCTTCATAAAAAATTAGTCGCTTAAATAATGCGGCACCTTTTACTCCTGGATTTGTCTGGTTAAAAACGCGAGTGATCCACTCTGAAATGGGATAAGATCTCTGTAATTGTGCTCCATACTTGTCGTCAACAGCTGAAAATACAAACCATTAGTGCCAACTTTTAGTTAAAAGATTTTTAATATTGAAAATAATTTAATCTAATTATTTACCTTTCAGAAATGACACCCCCACGGAATCATCGGAGGTTCTGGGAACAAAGTCGAGATGACTTGGGTAGAAGTTTAAGCTGTGGCCAATTGCGTCCAAAATTCTGGTCTTCAAAGCTTCAGATTTTGTGCTGGTGCAAACGGATGGCTGTAGGGTATTCAAGCTAAGAACTAAAAGTAGGGAGACCAACTAAAATCATTACAATTTTTAGGTATTATTTTTTGTTAGCATTTGATGGTTTGCATCCCCTTCCGGAATATTTTGAGTGGTTTAAATGCAGTTGTTGCTAATATAAATATATTTTCTGCTCAAACTCGATTTTCAATGCGGAAGCGTGATACGTGGAGTTATCCCAAAATGTCAATGAATAATTACATAATGGAGAATAGCCGTCAAAAGTTCAATAAACATGTACTTATGAGCAATAAATGCGCCAAATAATAAAAGAAACAACTTCAAAATTTAGAAAAATATCAACTCAATTTATTTCAATAAATGGTAATATCACAGTTTATAAAAGAACTACATCTCTTCACAAATTTATTTAATAGGCAGAATATCCGGAGGAAGCTGGAGCATAGTTACTGGCCGGTGCTGGATATCCGCTTGATCCACCATCAGAGGTGGCGTCTGAAATAAAACGAGAATAATCCCAGTTTTAGTAATTCATCCGGTTTATTAAATTCAAAAGTGGGATTATAATAAAAAGTGCGTAATTGGTCTTACAGGTGACTGACTGCCCATTGTAGTTAATACTGGAGGGGTGGAAATTGAGCTGAGGAGCGGAATAAGTAATTGGGGTAGCTTGATACACGGCTCCAGGTGCATAGTAGGTTGTGGTATCGCTATTGTAGGCAGTGTTGGGGATGACTCGGACAGGAGGACTTCCAGAGGGGGTCATGGGGATGGTTTGTCCATAGCCACCAGAGTAGCCACCTGAATAGCCACCGTTATATCCACCCATTGCACCGTATCCTCCATTGGGAGCCGCAGCAGCGACAGCCACAAGAGCAGAGATAATCACGAACTGGAAATTTAGAAGATGAAAATAAAATCAAGTTAGCAAACTTGCCATATTTCTTTAAAATTTTAAAATAAAAAATATTATTCGAAATATCTTACAGCGTTCATGTTGAATTGGTTTGGGAAACTGGAGCAAGATTGGTTGAACTGAACAAGTGAGAGTGATTGAGATGACTGATGACTTTTCCAGAGTTGCATGTCTATTTTATATGAATAGTAAACGGATACTTGAGGAAAGGAAATTTACCAAGTCCTTCTCAAACCCTTTGGTTTGAAGGTTTACAAGCTGCCTTGGTCTTCCTCAACCGGATTCGATGAAGTTTAGATCAAGATCACAGCCAGGACCTAGCCCAACATAAACAAACTTGTTGCACGGAAAAATCCCAAAAGATACAAATTCTGGAAAGAAAGACAAGTTTTCATACGCAAATGGAACGTACCCTGCACGGCAAGGCCGTAAATGTTTGTAAATACAAACAAACGCGTTCCCTTTCACATTTGTCTGCTGCAATGATGATGATCATGAAAATAGCACCCCACAACCTTTACCTACTTTGCACTTACTCAAGATCAAAGCCGAAAATAAATATGTGTATATGCATTTGTTTGTGAAACAGGAAAAGTGAGAGTGATTTGAGAGTGAAGGATGGAATGAGAAAAGGAAGCGGAACCCTTTTCATTGCCAAAGCTCCAAGTTCAGACTTGTATAAAACCAGACCCGGATCTAGAAACAGCACTCCATTCGCCTTCAAACTTTCCACACGAAACAAAAGTTCTACATTTCAGTAAAATATTACTATCATCATCATCATCATGAAGTCTGTAAGTTTCTTCGGATTTTTTTTTTATTCTCATTTTTTTGTAAAAACTAAACTTCAATTTTTATATTTTACAGGCTCTCGCTCTCTGTTTCTTGGCTGCGACCGTAGTTGCAAAACCCACTGGATATGGGCCACCAGTGGGAAATTATGAGGCAAGTTCCTCAAGCTATGGAAGCAGCCAGCCTTCCACTTCCCAGAGTTATTCAGGGCCTGACCAAACCTACAATTCGCAGCCTGTTGCTTACATGCCTCCATCAATTACCTTCCATCCACCCCAGATAACTTACAGTCAACCTTCCATCACTTATTCTGACGCTCCAACCGCTGCCGTTGCAACTCCAACTTCAAGTGGAGGATATGGAGGTAGCAGCTCTTCCAGTTCTGGTGGATACAGTGCTCCAAGCTCCTACAGTGCTCCAAGTTCCTACAGTGCTCCAAGCTCCTACAGCCAAGAGCCTTTAGTTATAGGTTATAAAAATACTGGAGGATATGCCGGTGGTAGCAGCAAAAGCTATTAAATAATCTCAACTCTCCCCATTTCCTTTTCAAACCAAATTGTGATACAAGAAACTGTTTTTATTGAAATTTTGACTTATCTTTGTACAGTTTACGAAATAAATACGAATGGTTACAGTTTACGAAATAAATACGAATGGTTACAGTTTACAATCATAATCGGAGAGCAGAATCATATCTACAAAACTTACAAATTTCTCATTGATACAGAATAAGTTACTGAATTATTTTGAGTGCGTCTTCCCCTTAATTGGTCCCAATTCTAGCAACTTCATAGCCAAAAGTGCAGCCTCCTTTGCATCATCTTCCAAAAGTTTTTGGTAGGATGGAGATGCAGTTACCTCTTTTGGTTTGCTATAAAGCAAAACATGCATGAGCAAAGAAACATATTTATAAATGTAGCACATAGTTTGAAAAGTTTCGCACCTTCTCATTATGTTCACCATCTTATCAGAAAGCACCTCAAAATCTGAAATATTTTTGGTAAAAAAGTGCAATTCCAAAACTAAGTTCATTTCAAAGTTTTCATTGGGGTTGAGAAAGAGCGTTTTCAACATCAGTCCTTCCAGCGATGAAATGTTGTACTTGTGAGCGAGTCTAAACAGGTTGAAAGCCATGTCTCCTGTCATCTTATCAGTTTTGAAAGGTAACCCATAGCAAAATGCAAGCAATTGAGTGACAACTTCCTCCTTTGCATCCGTCATCTCAATGATACTCGTTTGCGATTCCTGTAATCCACTTGTTAGCATCGCATGAAACACGTCACTACTTGCTGCTAAAACACATTTGTGGCACTTAATGTCTTTGTTTTCTGCAGCCAAAATGGAACAGTCTGCTAATAACTTGCTGGTGAAAAGTTTTTCGAACGCATTGGTGCCCTTGGCGATTGACTTCTGCTGAAAATATTTCCATTCAAGTACAATAGAGTACTCAATGTCTGTACGACCACCCACGCTTTCTACTTGATCGTTTAAAGTTTCTGCTATTATTGCGTCTCCTTCAAACTTCTCAACAGTTTGGGTGTCCAAATTTGCTCAATTGGAGATAATAGATCCAGTTTCTGGTTTTCCTCACTTAAATCGCTCTTCACTGACGATTTTAATAACTCCACATCTCCTTCATACAAAATGGGACTTCAGTTTCCATTTGCAACCGCACCGGCTGAAACCGTATTGATAAAATTCATTCTAATTTACATTATTTCAACAGCTTCAACGAAACAATACTGAATGATGAACATCATGACATACCCCAAGTAAAACTTTCAATTTTCTCCTTCACCAAAAATATTTTTTGCGTAAAAATTCCATATTTTAAACAGCAAAAAGAATAGTAAATAGCTTGTGAACAATCGAGGGATAATTTTCAGTAAGTGTGAAAATGGAATTTGTTTACTTTCTATCAACATCATGCACACATGAATATAGTTCTGTTCAAGTCAAGAAGCAACACAGTCCTTACTTTGAACATATCAAGTATCACTCTAAAAATGCGCATCAATAATGTGTTTTGGCCAGCTGGGAATGAATGGACATTGGAAAGTAAGCAGCTCATCACAAATATGTATTTTACTTGCCATTCAATATATTGAACATGCCCATTCATATCTGTGTATGCAGTACCTCACCTCACGTTATAACCTTTCTTGTAATGTAATTTATGTAGCAGGCTCTGCGACGACTTGAGGAAATGCATGAAATCCGTGTGGCTTTATCTGTATATAAAGTGACATGGACAAACACACGCGTTGTTCTACATTTGAATATGGAATAGTGCAAGCACATTATTGCCCTGATGAGCACAATTTTTGGAAAAAATTGCGTGATTTAAATTTGGGCTTATTGAGATTCGAGGCCGCGTTAATTTTGTTCAGTAGTATTGGAATTTTGGAATGTTGAATTTGGAAAAGCAGTGTCAAAGCTACGTGTTGAATGCTGCTACAAGTGGTGTCCGAAGGAGCAAGAAAGACTTTCATCTATTCTTGCAGATTAATGCTATTTTGTAAGTGAAATGCGGAATACGTATGTTATGCAGAAAGGACATTACGATTCATCCGATTCCGTGTTAATTATAAGTAGACGCCGATTCTGATAGCTTTGTGCACCTGCAAAAGAATAAACAATGTAAATTAAAAAACAGTTCGGCACAGGTATTCACAATATCGTTCCATGAAGCAGAAAATCTTTATATACGGTGTAGCAAACTGTTTGGCGCAATTTTTGGTCACAAGTTGTTGACTATAATTTAAAATTTTATCCCAGTTTTCAAAACGCATATACTAAATATTAATAAGGTTGCGTTTCAGGAGCTCTCTAACGATGTACATAATTGCATAAATGCTAGCAAAAAGGAATGCTGTTGAAATCCAGCTCTGCAATACTTCATACAACCAGCAGCGGATAGAGGACTTGATGAAGGAAATAGCTCAACTGTATTTTGTTATTCATTAATTTAGCAAGTGTAAATTTACAGCGGGAAACTAAATCGACATCCCGTTGCCAATGATTGTATGTTTTCCACATTTTTATTAGTTTTTAAAGGAAGAACTTTCTAAATCACACTACAACTGACTTGAGCTGGTTGTGTTTGATGAGAAACATTCACCTTTAATATATACATGATTTTACAAAGCTTAATTGTTTAAATTGTTTGTAAATTTATACAGATTTTGGTCCTAACATCGTTTCAAAACCTTGTGTTACAAAATCAGTCTACTTGTCTCAACTTTTACCGGTATTAATTGAAAAGTGGGATAGCTATGTGCTCCACTTTCACGAAACCAAACCAAAAAATATGGATCATATTACCCCAGGTGCCTCGTTGCTTTCTCGCATCGTATCAATTCAGAATGGTGCAGGAATGGGTCGTGGAAACTACCCCTTTCATCCACTTTCAACGTTAGCATCACCCACTTGAATTTACATAACCCAATGACCAGCATTCAGCTTACCATCATGAGTTTCCATCATATATTAGTTCCATCTCGTTCAATATAAATTTTCATTTAGAAACCCACTCAAGAAAATATAATGATGCAAACCAAGGTATTATAAACCTGGCTACTAACGCTAGAAAATTCTAACACGCAATTAATCCACAATAACTTATACACAATTCATTGCAAACTGTTTTGGAATGCACGTGGCAAACGAATTCATGGACTTGCAACAGATCGGTACGGTTTTATTGAAAACATGCCCACAAAAACAAACAGCGGAGTTGCATTAGCCTCTTCAATGCGACTCCATTTCTTCTGCCAAATTGATATAATGCTGCTTCTTGTTCTCTCATCCCAACACAACCTCACACTTTGCAGAAAACCGGGACTCAAAGCACAAAGAAAACTCATGCATTTTAGTTTTACGCTGGTCCCGAGCTAATAACTGCAAGAATGATTCGGGAACATGTTACAGTTAGGATCGCAGTTCTCTCTGTATGTTTTTAACAAAATAAGAAGCATTTTGTCAAAACAAATTAAATGAAACTTCATACTATTATTATAATTATACATATAAAACGATCAATATAATAATTATTTGTTAAGGGAGAGCTATGCGGTTTGCTCTATGATGGTCAATGACCTCTAAATGCACTACGAAATAATACTGAGAGGTCAATTCAAATTTGAACTCTCGCCATTTGATTGCATGTATCGGAGTTGGTGCATGGAAATGAAAAGTTAGACCGAATCGGACTTTTTTTGTGTCGACACAATGTTGTAGCAGATAGCCAAACATCTGGTTCACAACATTTCGCTGGATTCAAGTTGAATTATCCAGTTTTTCTAACTTAATTAATCGTTTCCTTCGAGGTGCTGTGAGGTACTTTTCTCCTATTTAGTTAACACGTCAAAAAAGTGTCCAGCTAGTCACTGCTAGGAAAAAAAGTTAGCTCGAGTTAGACCACTAGAAAGTCAGAAAAAGTGTCTGTGACTTCTGCATCGCGAGGCTCAACATTTCGCTGGAATAATCCCTCAACTCTACTTTGTTCTGGAGAAATTGGAGGTGGAAGATGTGGAAGTATCTGCCAATCAGAGTCCCTTTCCTGATCTTCGAGCCTACGAGCTTTTACCGTTACTAGGGCTAAATGCACAATTAATTGACGTGCTTCACTTAACTAATGGTCTTCACTTAATGATAGAAATGACTGTATGCTTTTATATGGCAATGTTTAATTTATATGGCAGATCTTCCCCTTAAGAATGAGTGTATGTATGAATTAAAAATTATACAAAATTAAAACTAGAAGCTGTTTTTTAAAAATGGGTTTTATCATTATACGTACTTCAAACATTCTACAGTTTACTGTCTACAAAATACCCTGAAATAAATGGAAATTTGCAATGGATATATTTTAAACCGTCAACTAATTACTACACATTATTTTAATTGTTTGACACGAATTTATTAGAGCTAGAATACATTTTGATTTAGTTTACAACAGACATTAACTTGCGCTTATACAAATAAAAATGTTAGTTGACAAAATCAAAGGAAACATTACTATTTATGAGCAAGTTCGATACCTGAACAAAATGACGTCCCAGAACATCAAAAAACTGGATTTCGTATAAC
Organism: Orchesella cincta; assembly: GCA_001718145.1. Taxonomy (NCBI): domain Eukaryota; kingdom Metazoa; phylum Arthropoda; class Collembola; order Entomobryomorpha; family Orchesellidae; genus Orchesella; species Orchesella cincta. The sequence continues at coordinate 18,342 of LJIJ01002884.1, forward strand.
TACCAAAATAACCAATTGGGAACGACAGACAGTGCCTACAAGATCGAAGCATTCTTTTATCGGAACGGGTACATAACCGTGCCCTCCATTGCCGTTGAAAATCTTGCGAAGTCGAGTCAAGCTCTGCTGCAACTGAAAACAGTACACAAGCCATGCAAGCTAAGCTTATTCCCAGCACCGCATTAGATATGGCAAGAACCCGTCGAAAGTTTTTCGAATCCCAAAATATAAACTAAGAATCAAAATGCACATACCAAGAACTAACATTCCAGGATTGTAAACGGAGAGGGCATCTCTGACAACACACCTCAGCATTGTGAGCTGTCGATGAATTATCATCTTTGGGTAAAATGCTGCCTCTTATTTCTGTGGAATTGGGAACTGCAATCTGATTCCTTTTTGTAGTTCTATGACGAGTACTATATATATAACGGCCATCTGAGTGATCATTAAACTTCCAAGTATAAATGTACATGTTATCAAAAAAGATGCCAATAATCGCCTCATAATTTGACTGATCCAGGTTGGCGCGAACTCAATCACAAGGTGTGACACTGGGTCACTTTCCATCACCAATGGTAGTACAATACCCATCGGGATGATGAAAATGGTAATCCCTGCAGTAAAAATGTAGATAGTTATTGCACCCTTATCTTTTAACAAAATGTTTCTTCTGCTTTTGTTGCTTAACATATCAAAAAATTTCAAAGCATTCAATACGTCAACTAGCTCATTTCCATGGATGTCCATTGTCCACATGGATAACAAAAATAGAATTGCCATTGGAAATGAGATGCTATAAATGAGCAAGGCTTTAATATCAAAACTCCATTTTTCACAGTGGCATCCAGGGCAGTGAATTTGACGCAGGAGGATATAAACCATCCTTAAAGCAAGAACAATTATTGCCGTCGTGAAAACGCGGTATGACGAAAATTTCACGGCACGATTCCTCACCACTATAAAGGATGAGTTCTGATGCTCGAAGAGTTTTGCTTCTGGATTATATACTTTATTGGCAAGGAAAATGTGGTTCCCAATTTTTGAATTACATCTACAGCTGTTGTCCAAAGCACAGATGAATTCATTTCGGAATATTGTTGAAGTGGTAGTGAGTTCAGATCTATTTTTGAGTGAGGAGGTATACGGAAAAAATCCGAGTGTGCTACAGAATGTTTGACTTGAGGAACTCCATTTATTATTGCAAGGACTAGCAGTTTATTGTGAGAAAGTAATGATTTTCAGAAAATTGAAAATGATGCCTTTATTAAGCCAATTATTGGTTATTATGTGGAACTATTTAGTTTTTTAATGTATGGTTGTGTAAGTTTAATTTGCTAATTCAGTTTTTTATTAAATAATGTAATTTTTTTAATTTTTAGATTTTTAAACAGTTAAGCATTTAAATACGTAAGCATGCAATCTGCGTAGTTTACAAAACCTATCATGGTTCACATTTGAAATGTCTCAGCTTCAGAACATTTTTTCTAACTACCTGAAAAAAATTGTGTTCAGAAATTGCTAATTTGACGAATAAGAGCTTGTCTTGAAAGGGGTACTGTTTCAAGATTAAAATTAGTTTTTTGGTCAAAATGATAACTTTTTGGTGTAGCAAACCTGGTAACGCTACACCGCCAATATTAAACTAGTGTTTATGTAATGCATTAAGACAAACGCAATGGCTTAATTTAAGCTGCAGTGAAAAAATGCTTGTAACGTTTAAATAAATTATCGTTCTCACATAGACCGACAGACGGACAACATAATGATAAACTGTAAAATTTAGGATAAAACACATACCTTGTAATTTATACAATTAACAATATTTAAGTCTGAGTATTAAATGCATACTTTTTAAAGGTATTGTAGTTTAAAAAAAAATTGAACGGTATTCATATGGATTTAGCTTAGTTTGTACAATTTGCGTTTAAATTAATTTTTCTTTAAAAATGTATGCATTTTAATACTCAGACTTAATATTGTTAAATTGTATAAATTACAAGTATGTGTTTTAATCCTAAATTTTTACAGTTATCATTATGTGATCCGTCTGTCGGTCTATGTGAGACACGATAATTTATTAAACGTTTACAAAGCATTTTTTACTGCAGCTATTAACCATTGCGTTTGTCTTAATGCATACATAAACACTAGTTTTTAATATTGCCGGTGTACTTACCAGTTTGCTACACCCAAAAAGTATCATTTCAAAAAAAACTATTTTTAATCTTGAAACAGTACCCCTTTTCAGACAAGCTCTTATTCGTCAAATTAGCAATTTCTGAACAAATTTTTTCAGGTAGTTAGAAAAATAGTTCTGAAGCTGAGACATTTCAAATGTGAACCATGAAAGGTTTGTAAACTACGCAGATTGCATGCTTACGTATTTAAATGCTTAACTGTTTAAAAATCTAAAAATTAAAAAAATTACATTATTTAATTTAAAAACTGAATTAGCAAATTAAACTTACACAACCATACATTAAAGAAACTAAATAGTTCCACATAACAACCAATAATTGGCTTAATAAAGCCATCATTTTCAGTTTTCTGAAAATCATTACTTTCTCACAATAAACTGCTAGTCCTTGCAATAATAAATGGAGTTCCTCAAGTCAAACATTCTGTAGCACATTCGGGATTTTTCCGTATACCTCCTCACTCAAAAATAGATCTGAACTCACTACCAACTTTCAACAATATTCCGAAATGAATTCATCTGTGCTTTGACAACAGCTGTAGATGTAATTCAAAAAATTGGGAACCACATTTCCTTGCCAATAAAGTATAATCCAGAAGCAAAACTCTTCGAGCATCAGAACTCATCCTTCATAGTGGTGAGGAATCGTGCCGTGAAATTTTCGTCATACCGCGTTTTCACGACGGCAATAATTGTTCTTGCTTTAAGGATGGTTTATATCCTCCTGCGTCAAATTCACTGCCCTGGATGCCACTGTGAAAAATGGAGTTTTGATATTAAAGCCTTGCTCATTTATAGCATCTCATTTCCAAGGCAATTCTATTTTTGTTATCCATGTGGACAATGGACATCCATGGAAATGAGCTAGTTGACGTGTTGAATGCTTTGAAGTTTTTTGATATGTTAAGCAACAAAGCAGAAGAAATATTTTTGTTAAAAGATAAGGGTGCAATAACTATCTACATTTTACTGCAGGGATTACATTTCATCATCCCGATGGTATTGTACTACCATTGGTGATGGAAAGTGACCCAGTGTCACACCTTGTGATTGAGTTCGCGCCAACCTGGATCAGTCAAATTATTAGGCGATTATTGCATCTTTTTTGATAACATGTACATTTATACTTGGAAGTTAATGATCACTCAGATGGCCGTTATATATATAGTACGTCATAGAACTACAAAAAGGAATCAGATGGCAGTTCCAATTCCACAGAAATAAGAGCAGCATTTTACCCAAAGATGATAATTCATCGACAGCTCACAATGCAAGGTGTGTGTCAGAGATGCCCTCTCCGTTTACAATCCTGGAATGTTAGTTCTTGGTATGTGCATTTTGATTCTTAGTTTATATTTTGGGATTCGAAAACTTTCGACGGTTTCTTGCCATATCAATGCGGGTGCTGGGAATAAGCTTAGCTTGCATGGCTTGTGTACTGTTTTCAGTTGCAGAGAGCTTGACTCGACTTCGCAGATTTCAACGGCAATGGAGGGCACGGTTATGTACCCGTTCCGATAAAAGAATGCTTCGATCTTGTAGGCACTGTCTGTCCGTTCCCAATTGGTTATTTGGTAGTTATACGAAATCCAGTTTTTTGATGTTCTGGACGTCATTTTTTTCAGGTATCGAACTTGCTCATAAATATGTATGTTTCCTTGATTTTGTCAACTAACATTTTATTTGTATAAGCGCAAGTTAATGTCTGTTGTAAACTAAATCAAAATGTTTCTAGCTCTAATAAATTCGTGTCAAACAATTAAAATAATGCGTAGTAATTAGTTGACGGTTTAAATATATCCATTGCAAATTTCCATTTATTTCAGGTATTTTGTAGACAGTAAACTGTAGAATGTTTGAAGTACGTATAATGATAAAACCATTTTAAAAAAATTCTAGTTTTAATTTTTATATTTTTATTCATACATACACTCATTCTTAAGGGGAAGATTGCCATATAATTAAACATTGATATAAAGCATACAGTCATTTTCTATCATTAAGTGAAGACCATTAGTTAAGTGAAGCACGTCAATTAATTGTGCATTTAGCCTAGTAACGGTAAAAGCTCGTAGGCTCGAAGATCAGGAAAGGGACTCTGATTGGCAGATACTTCCACATCTTCCACTCCAATTTCTCCAGAACAAAGAGAGTTGAGGGATTATTCCAGCGAAATGTTGAGCCTCGACCGATGCAGAAGTCACAGACACTTTTTCTGACTTTCTAGTGGTCTAACTCGAGCTAACTTTTATTTCCTAGCAGTGACTAGCTGGACACTTTTTGACGTGTTGTGTTAACAAATAGGAGAAAAGTCACCCACAGCACTCGAAGGAAACGATTAATTAAGTT
>LJIJ01002885.1:0-22889 GCA_001718145.1 Orchesella cincta
GCGTCTCATAGATAAAGGTATTTCAACTTATTATGATTATGTCTATTTTCTAGGTTAAGAAGGTCCAACCAATTATTGTTCTGATTTTAATTTGTATAATTATTAATAATCCAATTACGGATCAGGAAGGAATTCTAGCTCAGTTCAAATTTCCAGAATAATTTTTAATCAGTGTTTATCAACGCCTGATTAACATGTTTGTGAACGATTCTCAAACAGAATAAATACATCGATATTTTAGCACGAGTAAAATTAATCATTGTTGGAGTAGTTTGGTCCAATAATTCAGTGGCGGAGAAGTAAGGGGGGCAGGAGGGGCGTAGCCCCCAGGCCCGGGGGTGGGAGCGAAAAGATTTATTTACTCAATCACAAAATCGATATTTAGCATGAGTTCACAGGACATGAAATACATATTGCAGGCACTGTTTACAAGCTATATACACGCATCCAATGTACTTTTTTGTTAGAAAAATTAGAATCTTTAGTGAAAATTGTTAACGGGAAATCTGTGTCTGCTTTAATGTATATTTTTTACATGCTATACTTTTTGCTCTATAATTTTGGTCAAGCGTTGCTTGTTTTATAGAAATCAGTCGCGCGAATCGTTTCCAAATTTGGTAAAAAGCTGTGTTCTTTAACGATACCAGTTTCTGCAACCACAACGGACCGATCAATCGACTTCAAAATAAAAGCGCACAAAGAACTGCACCCATAGTTCAATGTTTGGACAGTTTTAAACATTGACAATATCAAACACTGTATTTTGAAGAAATGGCTTATGTATTTGCGAAAAATAAAATGTGACGTAAATCAATTTACCTGTTAACATAATACTTGTAGTTCTATAACTTTAGAACCATATTGTATGTACAGCTCTTGTTGTTTGTAGGAAAAAATGTGAGAAAACGTTTTTTCCTGTTTCGCGAAAGTCTGTTCTAATTATAAATACATGTCCATTTTGATCCACGAAACCTCATGAATTTTTGCATTTTCTTTGTCACTAGAGCTTGGTAAGATACTTGATTAAAAGTAAAAGTTAGCGTTTTCCTGAAGTTTTTTGTGACGTTTACGAATTTTTAATAAAAAACTAATGTAAATTGTAAAAATAAGGTGCATTTTACTTAAAGATGGATCAGAACTACAAGCATTACGTGGGAAACGTTAAGAAGTCAAGAATTTTTAGCTAGTGAAATTAGTGAAGGTAAAAACAATTCTTCAATTCTCTAAAGGTAGAAGATATTATTATACGGTTACGGTATAATTACTACCGTCTATCTAATTTCTGAAAAGGCAGGATAAGGGAACTTTTCAGCTCTGTTCTTCAACATAGGTAATTTTTGTAGTGCCAAGGGCCTCCATGACATTTCTTGCCCCCCGCCTTCAGGTCACTAGCTCCGCCACTGCAAACAATTCACCTTTCGTTGGATACGGATTCTAAATTTTGAAGCGTGGAAGCTTCCAACAATCATTTCTGAAGGAGTGATGGAGAACTTACATGATGTTTGATTAACTGTTTACTTAATCTACTATTGTCCAAGTTGTAAGAGGATAATTTTCGATACAGGAGTGCCAGCAGCAGCGTAATTGACAAGAAATGGTACTTATATATATGAAAAATATGATCCTTCAGTTTTCGGTGCAGTTTTAAAGACCAAATTATTATGTTTTAGCATCGTTGTAGTAATGGGTATTGAACGTACGCTTTTTGCCTTGAGAAAACCTTACAATACAGTGGCACACCTTTTTTATTCTGCAAGATATTTTGCCCCAATTTTGCTAATAAATAGATATCAATATATTTGCATTCTAAAACCAGTAAAATTATATTTTTTGGGAGTTAATCAACAGTCAGGTAATGGAAAAAGATTGCAAATTTTTGACATTCAGACGTTTATACTAAAATACCAGGTGTGCTAGTCGTAGAATTGGACGGTTTGTGGTTCCAAATGTAGACAATTATGAATCATTGCTATTCCCACAATATTGATTTTCAATGACCACTTTTGTATTCGTGGTACCGGTTTGAATTTCGGAAAATCTCTAAGCTCACCGCATTGTGCAAATTATGAAAATTTCAAAGTTTGAAAATTTTATCAAATATTTTTTTCGTTAAGTTGTTATTATGCTTTATATGATCGTCAACCATTTGCATCTATTCAGGGTAAATTTGAAAGGCTTTACATTTTTTTCCAATGAGACAACCAGACAGTGAAACCAAATAACATTCATTACAAGTGAAGGAATTTTAATGAAAAGATGGTTATTTTATGTTTAATGTTAAATAATCTATGACAAATGCGGCTATCACTACATCGATTGAGAACACGAGATTAATAATTTTGAATTGACTAACCAAGTCTAAACAACTTCAAAATGACTTCATAAATACACAGGAGCATAAAAAGCCTATAAAGCAATAAAGAAATTTTTTAAAGCTGGGGTTTTTCCATCTCCCAAAGCACATTTACCACTTATATACCTTTTAGAAAAGCGTATCCAAACGCAAGCAATTTTGAAACCAGAAAACAGTACGAGATCAACAATCCAGAGATAAATTCTTTTTCGATTCTCCAAAGTGAAACTAACGACTGCCACCGCTTGTCCGCAAAGTAGGGTGGCGAAAACCACCAAAACGTTTCCTGAGATTTGTGCGGTTTGATAGTCGTTGCTTGCCGTGGCTTGAGAGAGGGCGTTGATGTCATTTCTATATAAATTACGAACATGCTGCCAAATCCCTGAGCCTGGTAATTGATTTAAAATGAAAATCATGTTGTTGGATATCCAGCCTCGCAAAACCAATGCCGTATTTCTTTCAAGTAACTCCTCTGTCCAATCGCAAAGTGAGTATTTCCTTGTTTTTGAAGTGTCTTATATAAATCGAACAAATTGGTCTGGGTAAAACACTGCAGAATTGTTGCAATCACTGAGCAATCGAGTGAAAATAAATTTTGATGCTTATTTTGTCGTTCTAATTGTATATTAACTTGCTCCGTACCTTCCAAGTCGGTAGGCAAGCTTTTGATGAGTGAGGCTTCAAACTGATGTAACTTTGTGTGTTTTAACAATCTCATATACGAACTTACATTGAAATACGTTTTGCGCTTTGAACCATTGTAAACCATTCATCTACATTCCAATCTTTTAGCAAATGCTTATGTAAATCATATGAAGCCCCTGATTCCAACAAATATATATTTAGTATCTCTGAGTATGCAGCACCCAATCCCGGAGCTCTCCATGTTAAATTATATTCAGAGATACTCTATGATCCGTTAGTGGTACGCTTAATGTGCTTTTTGATAGCTGTTGGAATTCTATCAGTGACACTATTGGAAAAACTAAGTTGGTTCTTGTAAAATATTAAAGTTTGCAGCCAATAACTGATCAAAATACCAAAGCGGTATTGCCTTTCTAGCAGACATGATATTGTACACGTTGTCATATTTGTATCCGTTGCAAGAACAATTGCGACTAGTATAATTGCACCCGCTATCCATCTTACTCCTGTTGTATTTAAGTGCTTATTGTAAATGCATCACCCTGTTCCAGCAAAATGACTACTGGCTGGAAAAATATTCGGGGATGAAAATAATTCTTTAAAGCTGAAAAATGTTTGTTTCAGCTTTAAACTCATTTTTTGGTATTCAGCCACTTTTATAAGTACACACAAGATGGCTGGCATAATTGTCAAATTAAATACCAAAAGGCAGCCCAAACATAACCATCAAAAACTCTGAAAAGTTCTCTGATAGCAAAAGTGTTTATTTTCTGTGAGCCACAAGCAATAAGCCCAGCCTCTGACTAAGATCCTGCAGTGCGACTGGATGAGAACTGCAATGGGATAAATTGCATTATCTACTACAACCAGTTTAGAATTCCAGGCAAATCAGTGACTCTCTCGATTCCATCCTCGATTCCATCTAGTTTACATCGGTATATTTGGGTTGTAAAATTGTGAAATTTAAGCGCCACAGAAGTTGGAACCACTCTCCCATGAAAGGCAGTAAATAAATGTGTTGGCTTTTAGGGAAAAGTTTAAACGCATTCCTCAAAAACTCATTTTTACATGTTGATTCGTATAGAAAGGTTTGTAGTTCTTGGTCATTTTTAAATAAAAAGACAGTTTCCATCGTCGGAATAAAATATCCACTACGGTTTGGGATTTGTAAAGCGACGAGTTTCCAATGTCCTTTTTATTTTGAAAAAGGGGAACAAAATGTATAGTCAGTGTGTTTGTACTGGATAGCTTTAGTTGTACAGCGTATGAGCAGCAGGTTTCTGCACGCTGTCATCAACACTTCAAGGTACCATCGTAACGCGACGGTTTCGTAAAGAGAACTAGGTAGACGTCACGACGGAGATAGAAAATTCATCCATTACAACATTCTATCGCTTAATGAGTTTTGAACCACATTCCAACTCCATTTGGCGATTTCCAAGATTGTGGGCCAAAGTCTGTATCCTTCTGTTCTGTTACAATCAAATTTAGTGGGGTGTTTGAAGGTATCAAACCGTGTACGCTACGAAATTCATCCCCTGGTCTTGTCTCAAATATTGAAACAATGCTTTGTGACTTTATTTCATGCGAAATTCTGACAACTTTTTGGGTAATCGTTCTATTGCTGGAAATAATGAAATCGAAATTTCACAAGTCCATGGCGTGTCTTTGTCACAAACTTACGGAAATCCAGCCCAACACATAAACGTCTGTTGGCCGAAAAAAGCGTGGATATCGGACAATTAGCTTCAGAAAAGGCGGAGCAGGTTTCCGGAACACTTACATTGTATGGCAAATGGATGGAGCTAGAAATTGCGAATTATGTATTGATCACAAATCGTAAGTTTTGGTCGGCTTTGTATGCTAGGGATTGTTAATTGTGGCAAATCTAATCCGCGAATGTTATTCATAAGAATTAAGCAGTGTTCAAGCGGTTTTAGGTACTCACTAAGACCTTCTAAAGTGTCGACTTCAAATTTTTGTTTGTGAACGAATTATAGGTTTTTAGTCTTTTGCGAGTCTTGTGTGTTTTAACTGAGACCGAGTCGGCGCCATAGTAAATTGAAATCTTTGTTGAAGCTACCAGTGAAAGCAAAAGTAGTACTCCAAAGGAGACAACGGCTGCGGAGTTATTATGACCCATTTGTAAATTTAAAATAGACATTCAACAACAGTACTTTTCCAACCACACTGCTCGAAAACAGAAGCGAAATGAGCAAGTTAGCAATTTAAAAAATTACCCAAAACATTAGTGTCATTTTCAGAATCTTTTCTGGCTTATTTTACATCGGATGTTCCAATTCAATTAAACATAGTGCTGGTAAAGATTATAAAAGTTGCTTGCAAAACGACTATTTAAGTGATCAAATGTTATGCCCGTTGGTTTCCACATGATATCAATCTAGCTAATGGATTTAAACATGCTTAAACTTTTGCCAACTTAGATAGAAATAGATTTTGGTTTTAATTTACCAGTTCAAAGCAGTAATGAATAGACCTGTTCATCGAATGTAAATACATGTTTCGTTTACGTTCCCGAGCTTTAACCAAACTTTGTATAACTATGTATGTTAACGTTTGGTCACAGATGAAGTCGTTGAAACCATGTTGTTACCACATATTTCACATATTTTGAGGTCTTAGCACATATCCCATATGTAGTAACATTTTTCAGCTTTTTAGGTCAAATGGGTTGTTATTCTGAATTTGTTTTGCCAGTTGTACGAAATTTTTCAAACACCTTCAGAATTTTTTCTTTGAAATTTAGACTGACAGTCTAAAGTGTGTAAATAAAAATCCAATTTCAATCTAGCCATGTAAATTTGAATATTTAGGAATTTAAAAATAGGCGAAGCCCACACACTTTTGTCCAAAAGTAATTTTTTGACAATTTTATCCACATGTTAGACAACATATTTTAACGGTTTTATGCATATATTTGTATGCATATTTCGGCCTTCTTAACTAAATCTTTTGAACAGCTCTAGTTCTGAATTCCAAGAAATTTGCCTACAACGTATAATGAGTAATATATAAAAGATATAAGGAATTAATTACAAGTTTAAGGTTTAAAAGAATATGAGCCGGGACTTTAGTATATCAGAGATAAAGAATATGAGTTTTCCCTGACAATTTTATCTTAACTTAATAATATGTGTTTTCCATTGCATGTAAGAATTTTGTTTTAAGTTTTGTGTGGTTATTAAAAACTTTACGGTTGGTTTGCCATCCTTTTTTCAAACTATTCAAAGTTGTTAGAAAGGCAAATAATGGTGTCAAAATTTTCTTTATTTTCGAATTATAATGTGCTATATAGAAAAGTTCTGTAACCCTACTACAAAATGACAACATTTCTTAACTTTTCTGTTGGCTGAATCGGATTCCTCACGAATTTTGTGTAAGAAACTGTTTTCAGGTAAACTGGAAAGATTTGCAAAGTAATTTCTTTTTAAGCCCGTGGCAGAACGTTAATCAAACTACGGCATTGTGATATGGCTGAAGAAATCTTGAAATGTTTTAGGAAAGCAGGAAGTCTCAGGATTCTAGAGCTGTTTCATTTTCCAAGAATTTCGAAGAAGAAGATTCGAAGTTATAAGCGTAAAAAGATAGTAAAATGAAAAATAAAAGCAGTAAAATTTTAGTTGAGACTGAATTAAAATTGTGACAGCTGACGGTTTTGGTTTTTTGATTCGCTGCCATAGTTTCCCGATAATTCCAATTTACAAAAGTCATAAAAGATATTTGTATGGTATGTAGAAATGCTAGGTAAACAAAAGATTGGGACTCACAACCCTTCAAAACTTTTATTTCACTACCAATCGTTACATTTTGCAAGCATACAAATGTTATATGAATTCATGTACAATACTCAGAATATAAAATTCCTAATATTCAGTATATACGGAGCAACTTTGGTGTAAAGGACGTTGGGATAAAAATATCTTACAAGTAACATACCCGCTATTAATCCTGATACTAATATTGTGAATACTATAAATAATATTGAAACCCAAGAGAAGGAAGATGGAGTCGGCGTAAGTGTGCTTCCCTTTTCTTCAAAAACATATTCAGACACATGATTGTATTTTGTGTTTGGCACAAGTTTCCACAACCCCGTGTTTTTATAGTCCTCCTCTTCCTCAGGACCATTGGGAATGTCAAATGATTGAAAGAACTGAACCGAGGTGTTAGCAACTTCAGCCCAGTCATTCAATTCATTTAAATATCTCACTAAATTTTTGTCGTCATCTGGTCCACAAGTTGGATTTAGACAAAGCCACCCAGTTTCAAGCCGTATGGTTGCGTCCTTTCTAAAGCCTTCTACAAAATGTTTGCATTTCTCAACCGCATATGAAATAAACTCGGTTAATATCTGCGGCTCTTCATTTAGTTGGTCGCCCACACGAAAAAACAAACATGCGGAGAATGTTTCAAAATCGGTTGCAAACTCTTCGAGTAACAATAATGCAGTGGCAATGATATTCCAACATCATATTTTTCATGTCCTGGAAAGCTCACTCTGTCAAAGTATTTTTCAAACGCTTCAAAATCTGTACTATTTGCAGATATAATTATGCCATGTTGTTCAACATAAATCCGCTTCACCGTGCCAGGATAAATCTCGTTTGTTTCGTCAAGGTTTTGTACAAGGGAATCCCAGCCAATTGGTGAGCCAGTTGTAGATTCGTTGAGGACATCCCTAATTACAAATGTGATCGATAGTTCAAGAGGACGCTCTCCAGCTTTGAGATGCAACTTGTTGTAAGTTGCGACAGCATATGGAATCAAATTGACTGAGAGATTGGCTGCAAAGAAGCAAAAACTAGTTTAATATTTGTTTTTCAAAATACTACTTTATTCTTCATATACGGCGTACCAGGTGTATCCACAAACCCAGTTGAGATTTTGAAAAACTTGCTTGCAATCAGTGAGACCATCGGTATTAGTTCTTCGGCAGTGTAACTGTTAGATCCGTTTAAGGGCAAGATGTTGTTTACGTGGATTTCCACATTTCTGCTAAACTTGGCTACCTGTAAAAAATAATTTTTCAACTGGTTATTGTTAAAACTTGAAATAAGTTATTACTCGGAATGTATAATGCTCCTGACTCACACTCCCACCGAATGATAGAGCGAGAAGAAGTATTCCTAGGCTAACAAATGTCTTGCTACCGCAGGTAGTTTCCATTCCAACCGGAATAAATGTAAACTAAATGTAAAATAGAAGAGTAAATTTTACTATTATGCAGCTTGACAGTTAATGCATCTACTTTGTCAAGCTAGTCAATGTAAAATGAAACAGTTGGATGATAAACGTACGTATGACGGAAAGCCAAAATGAAATTGCATTGTTTATTGTTCGTTTTTCATTGTAGTCTCAGTCGTTCCTTTTGATTTTGCAAATCAGCTTTGCGCGTTCAAGGATTAATTGTAAAATCAGAATGCAGCCACTTTCTAACAATACCGAAAGAACAAAACAAGGGTGGCCTTGGAAATAAAAAAAAGCTCGTCCAAAACGTTGTGACGAACATCAATAGAGAGCAAATGGAAATCAATGAAGGTCATATTCAATGAAATCGGATTGATAAGAGTTAAAAATTACATATTAGCGTTTTTAGTGAAGTTTTTGCCATAAACAACGTGATAAATAAAGACGATTTCTTTATTTATCATTTTTTTCTAAACGCATGTCGGTGACCAATTCATATTTTGCTAGAGTTGTTTGTGTGATGTATTAATCAAATGCCACTTTCTAGTTCCTTTCTGACACCCAGGCTAAAAAATGCGCACTATCAAATTCGAAAGGTACATCGCTACATCTCGTATTGTTCTGTTTATTATGTTTTGACAGATTTTGTCCTCCCTGGGATCCAAGTTCTTACAAAATATCTTGATTATTCTACTAATATCACGAAATTTTAACAGAACTGGAAGAGAATATTCATCCCAGACAGTTGTTATCATTGCCACAGGTTAAAATCAAAATACTTTAATAACGGTTAATAATTGACTGCCAACAGTATTTCCTAACCAGCTAATTGTTTTAAATATCACTTCTGGTTATTACTTTTAACACAAGTAAACCCAAATCGTGTAGTTACAGCTCTGAGTTTTTTATCAGTGTGTTTTTACATTCCTTTTTGTAGTTCACATAGTCAGAAAATTATCCGTTGAAAATGAGGGTAATTTTGAGAAAATGTATCAAGTTTTAAAACTAGAATAAGGCGGAAGGGGATTACAATTACAATATCCTCGTGGAAATCATTTTGTTTTCAACCAGTTCAATCTGACCATAAGTGCAAACGACAACAATTTTCCAGTAGATTGATCTGCGTTATTGGCTCTTTGCGTCTTCTAGCACTGCGTTTGAATTTTTTAAAAAAACTGAGTAACCAGTAACTACTCAAATTTTAACAATGCTTTCAACTCTAGGATTCACTCCATTTCTTATATCAAGCTACAAAAGTACTAGCAAAATTGCTGGTTACGGTTACACATTGAATGAAAAAAGTAGCCGGGTATCTGTATCTCGGAGCTACAAAACTTTAGTATGGGCTTCCGTATTACTGCTGGTTGCCGCCATGAATGCATGCTCAATTTGGAAACATAAAAGACATGGTGATATTGTACAGCTGAGTATTGGCATCATCGGGGAAGCAGGGCTTGTAGGAATTGCATACGCCATATGGTTGAATTTCTTTGGAGCTGGTTTCTGCTCAAAATTCCTTAATTCAATACATGAAATTGAAGAAAACATAGGATTAAAAGGTTCCACTATAACACTTTTATACGTATTTCCAAAGTTAAAATTTTTTTGATAATTTTCAGATGAAAAACCGGCATTGAAGCAACAATCTGTTAAAATGGCGATTGCAATTTGCAAAGCGTTCAAAATTGTAGAAGTGGTCACTCCTTGGGTTATGGGCTGCAGTTCTGCTCTCTTTCCTTGTTCCGGTCTGAACGTTCTGGCATTATTAAACCCGAGATGCAGCAACAAATATGAAGAAACGTTTTATTATTTAAAATTGGTAGTAGATCTTCTCGTCGCATCTTTCAACTGGCTTATTTGGAAGGTAATCGTTGTAGTCGGAGTTCTACACTTCACCCATATTATGATTGGATTTACCTGTCACGTTGTAATTGTAAAGAGAATCCGAAAAAGCTCGACCTTCAACCCGAACTGGCACAAAATGGCACAGCTGGCAAATATGTACTTTAATAAATTTCATGGAGATTTCCTATTTGCGGGGATGACAGCGACTTGCGCAGGACAGGCTTGCGTTATGTATGTCTTGTTTTATGCAATAGCAACATCTGGAGGCTATTCAATTTCAATTCCCGTACTACTGTGGCTTATCGGCTTTTTATTTAACATGGTGGTTATAAACCTGTATGTTTTCGGGGTAGCTGGATCGCTTCATACATTGTCAAAAGAATTGCTAGAGCATGCTCGTAGCCTTGATAGTAGTGGTGATAATAGACGAGAAAAGGCAGAACAGAAACGAATTTTGAAGTCTTGTTTGCCATTGAAAATCACATTTGGGATGACCAACTTCATAGAGAAAGAAACTCCACTCAATTTGTTTCAGTTTGCTGTACTGCGATTTATCGACTTATTGTTGCTTAGTAAGAAATAGCTGAATACTTTTCAACATCATGTAGCAATAGTGATTGCAACAATGATACTAGTGTTGTTGCTAAGCAATCACTAATATTCATAGGTTTAGGTTGTTTTTTGTATGTAGCTATCGGCTACTGGTTTTTCAGTGCTTTTTCAAACTATGGACATAAAATGGATTACACCTAACATAAGGTACATTCTTGGTTTTCTTAATCTTGCGTAATTTCAAATTTGAAAAAGTAGACAAATTATCCTGTATTCGCTCGTTTATTACAACGACGACTAGTGTAAAAAAATAACTGTTTGTACGTTTCTTAGTACGTTTCTTACGAATCTCGACCTTACAATTAAAAGTTAAGAACTGAAAAGTTAGTTTCATACTTTAAGATTAAAATAACGATAGTTTTGTCTATTATAAAAATTTAAAATGATGAAAAAATACCCAAATATGCAATTAAAACATGGGCTTAAAATGCTAAATTTGTGACCAAGCACGTTCACATAAATTTCGGCTTTAGTCAGACAATTATAGGGAAATATGTAATTTAAATAGAATGAACAACCCTACTTATTACCACAAAACTGCGTATGTAAGACTAGTTAAATTTTCGAAAGCGTCTGCAGATTGGTTTATTATCTTTAGCTGAGCATTAATTAATTTTAATGTCATACACTTCCATATGTAAGATCTGAATATCCAGCATTTATAATAAATGGAGGGTTTGATTATTGATTTTCTAGTTTGTTGTTATTAAGCGAAAAGTTGAAGCAAACATGTTAATCTAAGCGACTTAAATTTACCAATACCAGTATGATTTGTTTGCTTATCATATCAGATAAGAGTAAAATTCCTCAGAACAGCTAAAATTGTGATAAAAAATCTTGCCGAGTAACTATGATCCATCCGAGTTAATATGATCTTATGGATATAATGTTTTCTTAATACAATTTACTTTCCAAGTTTAGTGAGCATTTCGTGAATTGTATTTTCTGCTTTTCAAAAATGTTTACAGACCATACGTAAACTGAATACAAACAAAGGCTTTGAGTTCATAACAATTAGCATGTAAAAATTCAAAGTGTACGTGGTTTGTAAAAAAAGATATAAAATAAAACAAAAAATGTCAGTTTTTGAAAACTCATTTTTAATTGTTTGATTTGTTATCACATATATGGCCCATCCAAGACCAATATTTGTGGATACAATTCTACATTTTGCAACACAATTGGTTCAATTCCGTTTCTCACCATCTACGTACTTTGCTCGCAAGTAGTTTATTGGGAAAGCCTATGAGTTTAAATTTTCTTTCCATATTAAGTAATTAATACGCAACTGCTGAATCGTATGTCGTATGTTAAGTCCGTTTGGTCCCGAGTTTGTCGCCAAAATAATTAATAGTCTGTCTACGGAGCATAATTACGTACGTAATCTCCCAACCTTTAATTTGCACAAATCAGTCAGTTTATTTTCAAGCCGGCTAATACTTATGTAAGCATTAATGATCTTATTGAAAATACATTGAAAAACCTACAAAAACATTCTCCTAATTACTCTAATTGCTAAAATTGTGCAATAATTTTTCTTACAACCATGTCAGGTTTACGGTCTTGCATACGACTCTTTTTCTTCATACCGTTTTGACTGTGAATTTCCATGCCATCATTTACGTTTCGATTTTTTGTATTTAGTCAGTTGCTTGCCAACTTTGATGTCTTTTGTAGTATTTTCAATATTTAATCACGCCACCAAATATACAAAATACTCTCTGAATATAATGCTTGCTTACCACCAAATAACTGAGCTTGCCAAAAAAATTTTTTACTGGCTTTCTTTCTCTTTTGTCACTCCGTGCATTACATTTCATTCACTATTCTGGAAGTAATTTCCCACGCGAATGAAAGTTACAAGCTTCGAAGCCGCTTGGAAGAAAGAAGACACGTTCCATCGGGGCAATTTGAAAAATGAGCAATATCAACTATTGCCTGTATCTGGTTGGTTTTTCTGTTTCATGTTTAACATGTCCTTTTTTTGTACCTATTTTGTGCTTCACAAGAAGTGGTCCACCATAAATAGCCTTTGAGTGCTCGTTTTTTAAACAACGCTTCAAATTCAAAAACACATGGGCAAAGGCACAATATGTTTGAGAGAGAAAATGAAGCAAGCTTTTTGCATTCAAAAACACCGCTGAGATAATTGACATCTCAAAAAATAAACCCCATTGAAAGAGGAAACAGCCTAAATCATAACTAGGTGACTGAAAAATTCAGCAGGCAAGCTACGTCCTATGACTCTATATTCGTTTTCCATATTAAGTAATTAATACGCAGTTGCTGAATAGAGAGTCCAGTAAAGTTTTTGGTCACGAATTTGTTCCAAAAGTAAATAATATTTATAGTCCGTCTACAACCAAAAAATTCGCACTTATTCTCACAATCTTTTACAATTACCACGCGAATCAGTTACGTTATATTACAACTAACTAATTCTTTATTCAAGGATAAATGACCCTACTACGCAAAACAATTACATTGGAAATCAACTTACGTCATAGTTCTAATAATTATTCTATTGGGGAAATGGTATAACAGGTTTTCTTACAACCATTTTCGTTTACGTTTATAGGTGATTTATTTTATAACCAGTAGTATTTAGGTATACCTTCTCCCAAACTGTTTTAACTGTTCCCTTTTGTGTAAGTTAATTACGTTTGGATGTCTTTGTATCATGTCAGTTCTTTATTAACTTCCGGAGCAATGGTTCTACACTTGCAAGTCAACTGCAAGCTTGCCTTCGACGTTTTCAGTAGTGAGGCTCTTATTGTGTAGATCTTCGGTGCAGAAATGGAAGCTTATATTTAAGACGTAAAAAAGGCTTCAAAATGATTTTGTGCATTTCAATTATTTTGCCTTCTAATCACGCCGCCAATAGCTTATATAAAATAATCTCCGAATACAAGGTTTACGTAGTCAAGCACCAAATAACTGAGCTTGCCATCAATGTCTTTTACTGTGCTTTCTTTCTCTTCTGTTATGCCATACAACCCATATTTATCCAGTATTCTGGAAGAGTGATTTTTCTTCGCAAATGAAAGTTATAAGCTTAGAAACTACTTGGAAGAAAGAAAGCACGTTCCATCGGGGGCACTTCGAAAAGGATAGAAATTTCAAGTTTTGCTGTATCTGGTTGTTTTTCTGTTTCATGTTTAATATGATATTATTTCAGTGCCTCTTCAGGGTTCACAAACAAGGAGGTCGCTACTGAGCTCGCATTTTATGAGCTAGTTTTATGCAAATCCAAAGTCCCATTTGTTTCAACACTGCTTACTATTTTGCAGCAGTCGTTTTTAAACTTGCGTTTTGCAGCACAACAAGCGGAACGAATGACGCTACATATCTTTATTATTTTGCTATATTTACGAAGAATGTGTACAACAATGAATTGGCTAAGCAGGTAAAAATTTAAATTTATTTTTAATTTAACTAAATTATTTTTAAATTAGATCTGCTGTTACTCTATCAAATTCAGAAATAGAACGAAGCCTACAATTCATTTTAGCAACTCTTAAACTACGGTACTCTCTAATCTGTTCAACCGCTCCATGGGACCATTTCCTTCCTGATTTGAATCTACCATTGCCATCCGCATAACTGGATCCCGTATTCATTCGTCAGCTGGGAATTCCTTTATAATGACCTAGTCATAATAGGTATGAGCCTGGATGTTTGTCTTCTCGTTGTCAATTTTCTATCTGATGGCAAACGTTTGTTCAATAGTTCGACGAAGATAGCAGAAAAGCTCTTTTATTTCGTTTACGATTTCCAATCGAAAACCGTGAATCGAGGGAAAGACAAAAGTTGTCAATGTTAAGTTTTACCGATGATTATGTCATATCTTTAAAGCTTCCTTCTAAAATTAAACAAAACGTTATTTTTACACCTAAGTTAATTTGAAGATATTCATTTACTTCTTTGAGCAATAATAAATCAATAAAACGTGCAATTGAAAATTCAAAAATTTAAAAGGTGTTTCTTTTTCAACGAAGTTGCTCATTCCAATAGCAATGTTAAGAGGGGCACACTTTCAAAATCCTCCGGAATTCTCTTATTTTTGTTTTTTGCCTTTGAGTTGTCGAGCATTCATCAATGTTTTGATGACAAGGTGTGAATCGATCCCGCCAATCCCATTATGTACAGAGTATAAACTCATATTTGCCAAAACGCAACATTCCAAATTTTAATGGAAGTGGCATTCCTTTACCTCCAGGTAAAAGTGCAGTCTGAAAGATAACATGCATTAAGCAAGCTTGACCAATGCAACTTGTTGCCATCATTCCGAATAATATGACTCCATGAAACTGTTAAAGTAGATATTGAGCAGTGAGCATTTTTATACAAATGTGATTAAATTTTAAATCTTTTCAAATTCTTCTCAAAATCATTTTCTGACAAAAGAAACCCACATCAAATGAAAGCATGCACTACTGCCATTCCAAATACAATTTCCCAAATTAGCCCATGAATTAGTGCAATCACGAGAAATTCCAAGCCTTTTATTAATAAACCTTTTTCTTTCCTATGGAAACAAAGCGGGTTTATTGGAGCCAAAAGGTTGGGAGCAGAGCAAGGAACCAAACCACATCCGACACCTAAAAGCCATGGAGAGACCGCTGAAGTCCATAGAAACATCTTGAAAAAAGCGTGAATCACCGTGAGTGACGTCTGGTTAAGGTTACAAGACCCGCATATTCCAAAATTTTCTTCGATTTCGAAAAGTGAATTTAGAAACTTGGCGTAGATGCCCGGACTTTTGTAGTTCAGGATTTGGATCCAAGCCGCCATCAAGAGAACTACTATACCAACAATTTTAAGACTTAGTTGTACAACGTCTTTTGTATTTTTTTTGGGTGTAGAGCGTTTGAGCATTCAGGATTGCTATAAAAATTAAAATTCTGATCCATATAAGTATCCTTTTTTGATGAGTGACAAATATGCGCCCTTTATCATCGTTCCATTGGAAGGTGCAGCCAGATATTTTATTGGAGTTTCTGTAAGCTTTTATAAGGTGCGGGAGAAATCTTAGAGTTTTCAACATTTTGAAGATTTTTTTTCAGCAGAGTTAAAAACGCGAATGGTTAGAGGTCAACGGAGAAATGCCAACTGAGATAGGTGAGTATTGTTTTGGTGACCTAAAACATTAAATTTAGGAAGCAAAATTTAACATTTACGTCAATAGTTGAGAAGATAAGCATCAAATTTATGTTTCAGGTGTTGACAATAATCTAGCTTTGAAAATTAAGAAATTACTTTGAAGTAAAGATAAGTGAAAGTACGAATAATTTTAAAGCCGTTCTAATAATTTTTGTGATCGATGCGGACAGTAACCGCAAAAACGGTGTAGTCCATGTTATCAGCAATCTATCAAGAAATATTCGAAATACCTTTCAGCTGAAATATTATATAAATTTATATCACAATTAAAAGCAAACCTTTTATTTTATAGACATTTGTTCGTATACCAATTTATGAAAAGCAAATTATCGCCTAAAATAATATTTGGGTCAGACTTCAAAAACCGAAGATTATTTCTGGGTCCGCCTTTGAAACATATTTGTTATTCAATATCCTTTTGTGATTTATTATTTCAACTGGTCAAATCTGGTTGAGGCATTGAAGAACAATTTATTTTCAAAGTCAATAGATTCGTACAATTTAGTTCAAAACACAACGACGCAATCTACACATTGTTTGGTTTTTCACACAAAGGACAATATAAATTTCACATTATTCAGTTTGGACTGGTTTTGTAATGCGTTAAATGCGTTTAATGTGTAGCAAAGTTTTCCGGTGATGTTTTTATTTGCTGAAGCATTTTGTTGACAAACAACTTTTCATCCGTACTCTAAAATGGTTTCATTGTTTTCATGTTTTTATATCCAGTTTAGATACCGTATGGAGTCCTTTCTTTAACGTCTTCGTAGACAAGACAAAATTTTCATGCTAACGATATTTACACGACCAAGCGACTCAAGATCATAATATTTAGTTTAAACAAAAAGATGTTTAATGTTTGTCGTAAATCTTAATGGTTCCACTAAATGTTTGCTTGGTAAATACGTTTAAACTTGTAAGTTTTTCCATCCGACAACTTTAGAGGCGATGATCATAATCTTCATAATTTTTCGGTCCATCTAACGGAGCGTCTAACGTTATTTGAAAACAATGCTTGAGAGTTGGCAGGAATGAAAAGTAATATGTGAAAAATATATTAAGAGGAATGTATTAGAAAATGTTGTGACATAAAAAGTTGAGCAGATACTCAAATACGCATTGCTAAACTTGACAGGCATACCATTTTCTAGAACGTTCAGATAAACATTAACTCAAACACAACTTTGCAGCTAAGACACGAATGTTTCTGTTAGTAAATATAATTAATTGCACTGGTTAATCATTAAAAGTGCCATTGGCATTTGGTTCTGTTTTAATGAACGCATAAACTTGATTTACCAGACAAAGTAAAGTAGACAAAGTTATCATTAAAAAGCTCGCAAAACGAATAGTGTGTGCGATTATGTGAAGTATTTATGTATTGATTACGATGTGCAACACCAGTTCCATGTGAAAATAAGTGCTGACTAATATGTTTTGAGACCTTGTCTTTGAACTCGAGTTGGAGTCAACAAATAAAAAGCAGCACCAGGCATGTTAAGTGGATAATAACGGTGATGGCCATGTCCGTTATTAGCCTGGATTTTAACCGGACATGGCCACCCTAGTTCAGATGGCTTTTAATGGTAAAGTGGACAATAATATACATATAGCAGTTTCACGTTGTCCTTTATGTTTTGTGCGTTCTGCACAATGACAATGGGCTGGTAAACGCCGTTTGTTAAGCTACAAATAATGTAATGTACAGAATTTAGTAAAAACACAAAGTTTTCTGTAGACAGTAGACACTTGCTGGCACTGATAAAATCTCGATACAGTAGGGTACAACTACTTAAATTCTTCTTAAACAAATCAATTTCAATTATTCTTTTTCTTTTAACTACAAGTCATAAGTTCCTTTTCCAACTAAGGAATGAAAATAACATGTTGTTACCTACTGATAAAATCTAGAACTATTCTTTTTTTAAATTAAAATACAAATCATAAGTTCCTCTTATAGAAAAATCTCCAAAGCTGGTCTTTTTTATACAAGGCTTGTGCTGCGTATCGAAATTCATCTTGTTTGAGATACCTGAATAAAGGTTTTACGGATACGGTTCATCCTTTTCATATCAACAACAAATATGCACAAAAGCCATCAGTACAGGATATCCATGTACATAGTACTATGTATATCCATTACTATCCATTTTAGCCATTATTTGCCAATTAGCCGTTATGTACCGTTATTATCATTGTCCATGGCTTATAATATATTAGCCATGGACAATTAACATCTATGAGCAGCACGAACTTTTGTTTACAACGCTGGGACGTAATTTTATCTCTTCGTAAATAAAATCCAACAAAGCAGACACTTTATGTCAAAGCCGACGAATAAATTATTCAGAGATAAAATACCACATACAAAATATTCCTACTACCTAAGTACGTCATAATTATACTTCCAATTATTTTAATTGAGGAAAATGTATAGCAGTTTTATTTACGATCGTGTCACGTTTATTTATAGAACTTACCTTATAACCTCTCGTATTTACGGAGTGATTTTTTTCAACATTTTTTACTGCAGTTTTTATGTTTGTAATTACGTCTGGGGTATAGTTGTAATGTATGTAAAAGTTTCATTACAACTTTCCAGTTAACCAGTTCACAATGGGTTTCAATTGCAAATCAATTGCGAAGTTCGCCTTTGGTGTTTTCAGTGCTATAGGTTCTTATTGCGTAGATCTCCGGTGGAGGGATGGAAATTTATATTTGGCGCGTGCCAAAGGTTCAAAATAGTTTTGTGTATCTTCAAATATTTTGTGTCTAATCACGCCACCGATAGCAGTCTATAAAATATTCTCGGAATATAAGGTTTACGTAGAAAAAACCAATAACTGAGCTCGCATCAATATTTTCTACTGTGCTTTGCTTTCTCTTTCTATTCTGTACAACCCATTTTATTCAGTATTGTGGAGAGTGATTTCCTCCCCAATGAAAGTAACAAGCTCCAAACCACCTGGAAGAAAGAAAGCACGTTCCATCGGGCAATTTGCAAGATGAAAAGTTTCAATTATTGGCTGTAGCTGGTTGCTTTTACGGTTTCATGTTTAACATGACGTTTTTTGGTGCTTATTTTGTGCTTCACAAAGAAGAGGGTCGCTATTTGAGCTCCTATTTTATGAGCTACTTTTATGCATCAGAAAACTTAATTGTTTCAACCACTGCTACCATTTTGGCGTTCATTTATGAATTATGGTTCTGTAGCACACAGGTAGGAACAATGACACTCCATATTTTCATTAACTTGTTGTACTTGCACACAATGTCGACCACATTGGGCTTTCTGAGCAGGTAGAATGAATTTCATACTTTCTTAACAATTTGTGTAATTGTGTAAGGCTTAGAAAACTTGTTTTTACTTTATTTAGATCAACTGCCACTCCATCAAAATTCAGAACCAAGCGAAATCTACAGTCAGTTTCAGGCATTTACTCAAAATTGCGGGTGCTCTCCAATCTTTATAACCGATCAATGGGACAATATTTCCTTTCCAGGTTTGAATCCGCCGTTGCTATCTGTACCACAGGCTCTGTTTTCATTTTTGTTAAACTCGGAATTCCATTGAATGACGTGGTCATTATATGTATGAGTTTGGGGTGTTTTTTCGTTTCATTTTCCATTTTCTATCTCATGGCTAAAGTGTGTTCCATGGTTCACGAGGAAAGCAGAAAACTACTGGTATGCTTGCGGTTAAATCGAAAACCAGGAGTTAAGGGAAAGAGACAGATTGCTGGTTTTAAAATTGTTGGTGTTACAATCGGAAGTTTCTACCTAGTGAAGAGAGGAACACCGCTGACAATGTTGTAAATGTTGAGTAATTTTACTATGAGTATGCTAATATCTGTAAAACTTTCTTTTTAAATCTAAGGATATTGACATTTTGCTGTTGTGTTCACGACATAAGTGTAATATTATGTAGGTTTTTGAATGATTGAGTATTTAACGATTTCTTAGTAACCAATAACAAAATCAATAAAGCGTGCTTAAGAATATTTTCCGCAATGATTGTTTAGATCAAGAGAACGATCATTTCTGTTTTTCTGTTAAAGCCGTTCACTTAATCAGATTTAAGTTTATTATTAAGCTAATTCATTCGTTCATTTAGTAAATGATCAGTATTATCAAAAACCATATTATCAAAAAAGCGTGAGTGCATACGTAAATTGAATTTCATGCTAATTGTAGCTAAATAAATTTTCTACAAAACTGCTATAACCAATTTTGTTTTAACAATTTTCGTTAAAAAACAAATGCATTCAAATTCCCTTCGTCACTCATCGCGTCCATTCTCTAATTGTCTCATCCGAAAGTGTGTATCTATTTTTGCAATATATAAATTGCTTGCTTATTGAAACAAACTCGCCAATAAATCTTGATGACTAATACAGTATTCGGTGTAGTAAGCCTCTCGTGTTGGAAAACTTATTTAGACGCATTGTAGCTGTTACACTCGAAAGGGATAAACATTTCTTTATATGCACGCTTGTAGACAGATTGAGTTCTTGAGTTGTCATTCAAATCCATGGACATTACAATAAAAATTAAGTCTCCTAGAGTCACACATTAATTAGCTTTTATGAATTTTTGTCATTTGTCGTTGGAATGTGTTAATATGGAGGAATATGACGCGAGCAATACTAATGATATTCTCATCTGTAAGAATAAAAGAAACGGTGTAAAAATCCCAATATTTCTCCAGTATTCCTGTGCGCGCACGGAGCATTATATTTATATAAAAATCCTTATTGCTTTACATATTTGACTTATAAGGAATATGATGATGATGATTTATGAAACCTATTTGTATTTTGTTGACATACAGCTGGCTGCAATACCTTCAACTTATTGAGGACGTCTACACCCAAAAACGTTTTTCAGTGCAATTTAAAATTTTGTTGCAATATTGTAATGAACTCAAAAAAAAATATTTTTATGGTAGATTTTTGGTAATTTTGGAATAAGAGGCAATTTCGCGTAATTACTTTGACTTAATGTGTTCAATGGTATTATAATTTTAGAAAGCGGAAAATTTAAGGTAATAACATTCAAATCAGTTCTAAAAACACCAAATTCATTTCCCACGAATAAATGTCCGAAATTCCCAGCGTAAACATTTGCGTGATAAGTTTTAATTAAAAAAAGTATTTTTATGGAACAAGAACTACTATAAAATATTATAAACCTTCAGTCCCCAAGATTATAAAACATTGAATTTTCTAAATTTTATGTTTAAAAATGTTTTTTGAGTTCCGAGACATTTGCCATCGAAACTTTATTGTTTATTGATGTATTTGTTAAATCTTGCAACATAGTTACTTTAATATTTCAATTTAAATATTATTAAAAATTCATAATCATCACAGTTCTCACAATGTCATGTTGCATATCAATTGGAGTTTTTTCTTACCTCACAGCCTCACACCCTGTTCCTGCGAGTATTTCACCTAATGGCGCGTAGTTAAGGTTCAGACTCGCATCCCAATTGCATTGAATTGAAAATTTACAATGGATAAATATGGTATTGCAAATGTTGAAAACCGTCCAATTAACTTTTCGTCCATTTTTTAACCATTTAAGATATTTTTCATTATTTCTACCCTAAAAGTATTTATCTAAATCAAAACATTGTAAGGCTGAATAAAATATGGATGTCGGGGAATTTGACTGGCGAAATTAGTTTTAACTTCAAAGTGATAATGAGCAAATTTAAATTAGAACAACCAACAAGGGGAGTGTGTTGATGGTCATTCTAAAATACATATTAGCCTACAAAACCACAAAACTTATTTAGAAACCCACAAACACGGTTTAATTTAAAATTATTTGGGTTTCAGGAAGTATTCCATATTATTGGTATGGATATTCTGATTTTTTCCGGGATCAGATAAAACATACTAATTTACATCGGGTAATATTCTCATATTTGTTGAAAATTTAGTCAAAAATGGCATTCACTTCTTACAAGAAGACTGCTAAATTCCAACGTTCTTCGCTCCATTACGTTCCACGTTATATTAAAGTACTGTATTGAGTTAGAACACGTAAGTAATATCATGATGTAACTTGTAAGTTTGTTCTAAGGAAAGCTACAGTTTGAAACATCATACAAATCATCTTGTAAACAAAGTATCGTTTACATACGTAAATATTTCAATGTAGGACCGACTACATAGAATTTTGATTTCATTTAAAGCTTAAATAACATGACCTGCATTTAAAATAAGACAAAGTAAAATTGTCATGTTTAATTCCCCGGAACTGCCCTTGTCGTTTCAAAAAGTGCATCACATATTGACATACAAACATAGTTTTTATTTAAGAAATATTAACAAATAAACTAATTTATAAAGCACTAATTTAAATAGATATAAATATATATACCTAATAGCTCACTCACGAGCAAAGTAGGCGATAAAAAACGGAATTGAACCATTTGCGTAGCAATTTGTAGACACTTATGAATAAACCCGACAATCCGAGATGTAGCGATGTACCTTTAGCGGATGTAATTTGCGGCTTAAAAAACGTGTCATAAGTGAAATACTATTGGACTAGCCTTGCCGTAATGGATATTATCCACACCCTAAGTGTTCATTGGAAAGTGGATGACCTTCGACCTCGGCTCGAAATTTCCGATTCACCTTTTCGATGATAAACGTAGTTATAAAAATCCATCACGACTGTCATTAACCAAACAGGTATATGTATTTCTGAAATCTGAAATTTATTTTACATTTTAAAACAGAATTTCTGTACAAATACACACATACACTTAATTGTAGTATAGACACACCATAGACGATCAGTGCAAAAACTCTATTTAGGGTACCTGCTTTTTTGCTACTTACAAGTGCTTAAGCTGTTTGCTTATAAACATTGGCGTCGATTATTTTCTATACTTTTTTGTGACTCCGCCGTTTACCGCTTGGATATACGAAAGCAGCAAATCCACAATTAAGCAAAACATCGTTCAAAACAAGCGCTATTGGGGAAATTGTAGAGACCTTACTGCCTTTAAATATTTCTACAGTGACTACTGTTTCACTAACTAACG
>LJIJ01002886.1:0-22884 GCA_001718145.1 Orchesella cincta
GAGAGATCTATCTCATTCATTCATAATTCTTCCTGCTGGATCTTGATCGCTTCGATGCTGTGGACTAAAGTGGAGAGTAGCTACCAGCCATGAGTCTAGTGAGTATTATTATAACGTCCTAGGCGCTTCTTTGAATCATTTAAATTCATAAATGGCTTGTTTTCTCTCACTGTTCGTTTGTGTTTGACATAAAGCAAATCATCTGTAGTTGGTAAAAAAGCCTTTTGAGTATCAACTAGTTAGTTAAATTGTTCGATTTAAACTCAGATTTACGGTATATCCTCTATTAGAAGAACCTTCTGGACCGCATTACCAAATGCCATAGCAACGAAACCAAAACTAAATATGAACTAGAGCCCGGTTAACGCGGTAACGGTAAAGCAGACGGAGCGCATTAACGCATTCCAAGTTACCTAACTGTCTTAGCAGACCTGCGGTCTGCTCAACACGTTGTTTCGGATTTAGGCATTCGAAGTGTAACAGTGGATTTAGCATTCGAAGGAACAGTGGGATTAAGCATTAGCGGAACATGGATGTTCGTTGGTTTGGATTTAGCATTCGAATTCCCATGTAAATGGATTTAGCATACAAAATCCCATGTCAATAACGGCTATGCTAAATCCCGTGTTAAAACTCACCTTTTTTAAGGCCCCTTATATATTTTTTATATTTTTTATGCTAAATCCTATATAGAATTTTTTCAATGCCTCATCCATGTTGAAATTTTTTCAATGCTAAATCTTTGTGAAATTTTTCAATCAAACGGCGCTATAAAGGATTGCCCATAAGTTAAGGAACTGGCATTAAAACTTACATTACTCGGTCAGCTGTTGTCGCACTTTTAATTGAGTTAGTGTGTTAGAAAGCCCATATTCTTGTGGTATACATATGCAATTTGGGTGTTTCAAATATGTCGGGTTCACGTTTAAGCCGAGTTTGAAGTCAACTGCTCGTGGATCGGTTTTACATTGCTATTTTGACGTGATTACCTTTTACTCGAAATACCTGGCATCATTTTCTGGAGAAAGGATGTTCCGAAAAACTACCTACAGTTACATAAAAAACGATGGAGAATCGGGTGAGTTTTTTTTTAACAAATGTTTTCGTCCAGTGACCGTTGCGACCCCCAGAAATGTCCAGGATGTCCTCGAAAGCATTCCGCAAGACTCCAACTTTAGAAGTGAAGCAGTCAGCCAAGGCCATCGGAATTTCTCCAAAAACTTTGAGCCATATTGAAGCTCAGAAGTTGGGCTTCAAAGCCAGAACACAGAGAAGGCGTTTCAAATATATTAAAGACGAGAAAAATCGATTTCAACAAACTTCAAAGTTTTTACCGCGAAAACTGACGGAGAAAATTCTGGCTATTGCTGATGAGACGTACGTCTACCTGAATCCATCCCAAGTGCCGCCATGAAGGTTTTACAATAGCTCCAACCCTATAGAAGACTCCAGTGCTCAAAAGTAAAGGCTCCAGACTAAGTTTCGCAAGAAATCTTGATCTTTCAAACAATGGACGCATTGGGGCCTTTGTCAAAACCCTACTCTTCAGAGGGCTCTATGACGGTAGATGTGTACATTCCGGAATGTCTCCAGCAGCGCTTCCATTCCTTTTTTGTGCTTATCATGAAGCCGAAAACTTGCTTTGCTGTCCGGGCTTAGCTTCTTCACAATAAGCAAAAACGACTCAGAAGTGCCAAAATGCCAAAAACATCGAATTTGGACCCTACGACAAGAACCCCCAAAACTTTCCCCAGGATCGAGAAATTGAATCTTTTTTTGCTATTTGCAAGAGTTGGTACTTGCAGCAAGAGGATGAACAAAAAGTGTTCATAAATTCCAGCCGATTTGGCCAAAAATGTCGAAGGAAGTTGGAAAAACGTCCGAAAAGCTCTAATGGAGCATGTTCAAAAATGATTCGCTCTACAGCTACCAAAGGGGTTTGGAGGGCTCTTCCGGATATTAGTATGTAGCTTAGAAAATTGTCTATCTGTGTGCAAAAAATGAATTCAGAAAATCCATATTTATGGAAACTACAGCTAAATTACGCCAGTCCCTTAACTTATGGGCAATCCTTTATGTTAAAATTTTTTCAATGCTAAATCCTCTCTAGAATTTTTTTTCAAATGCTAAATTCTCTTTAATGTGGCTTCAATGCTAAATCCTTTCTAAAATTTTTTTCAAATGCAAAATCCTCTTCAATGTGGTTTCAATGCTAAATCCTTTCTACCATTTTTTCCAATGCTAAATCTTTTTACATGTGATTTTAATTCTAAATCCACTTACATGTGATTTTTCCAATGCTAAGTCCCTTCTAAAAAAATTTTTCATTGCTAAATCCTCTTACATTTGATCGCAATGCTAAATCCTCTTACATGTGATTTTTCCAATGCTAAATCCATTTACATGGGAAATCGTATGCTAAATCCATTTACATGGGAATCGTATGCTAAATCCAAGGGGACAACATGTTCGCGTAATGCTAAATCCAAGGGGGACAACATGTTCGCGGTAATGCTAAATCCTTCAGCGGATTTCAAAACAAATCATAGTATAGTATTATAAATAAAAAAAATAAAAGTCTCTTCATTGCCAACACATGTTGACTTTCCATTTGCATCTGATCCTTTTGGTTATAAAGAGTTTTTTGCATTGCCAGGTTCTTGCATAACTTCCTCTTTCAATTTTCGAATTTCAAACAAGAATTTCATCCTAATTCAACATGTCTTGCCGGCAAGATGCTGGAGAAAGTTGGGACCAAAAGGAGCTGCAGATTCTTGAAGAAATTGAGTTAGTTGGTGATACTAAAGAGGAAGCAATTGAGGCACTCATGGGCGTCTTGCGATTGTCTCGAGATATCCGCAGTGAGATAAGGATACTAGGCAATAAAGAGATTCTCAGTAGAGCCTTGTTCAAACTGGCGTCTACCTCAGATGATCAAGATCCAGGGCGAGAGGAGCGGTTACAAGATATGAAAAGAGGCATACAGAAAATTTCTGACACGGTAAAAGGTTTTCTGGGCGAGTTGAACGTTGCGAGCCACCAGTTGAGAAAAGAAGCGGAGCAGTGGGGAGCATTTTTTTTAGAAGATTTCAAAAGCTTTGATGAGTTGAAAGGAATGAAGGCGGAAGATAGGAAGGGACTTCTTGAAAAGAATGCCACATGTTTGTCGTAAGTGTTTTTAAAGCAAACATTTTTATAACAACCGTTTTTTGGAGTACGATTTGAAACGTGTTCTTTATTGATTCATTTATGGCAGTCTCATCATCTCTGGCAAAGAATGGTTTGAGAACTTCCAGGACGAATGGGATGACGTGAAATGTGAACTGGACGAGTCTATTCTTGGATACATGAAGGAGCTGGTTGTTATTGCGAAGGAACCTGTTGAACCATCATAAATAATTTGTCAATTTTGATACAAGATGCTTTAGTGAGTTACGTTTCATCTTGAAGTTAAATTAAAAGTGTTGATATTCATTAATGTCTGATTTTAATGTTGTGCTTTAAAGTGTTAATGATTATGCGTACACAAGTGAAAAAAATATCAATAAATGATACATAATGTTCAAATATGTGTTGATCATGGATTATTTTAGTTTAACGCCACAAAATTTTTCTTAATTCATGTCATGCTGTATGATAAATACCACCCAGATGTCCTTTCAAACTTGCCATCGCAACAAATTAAATTTTGACCTCAAAATAAAAATATGACAAGTTCAGAATAAAAATAGAAACAAATCCATCATTTCCTCCTCTGCCGATCGGATTTCATCGACTTTCCCTTTTCCGTAGTAATTCATCCCTCAAATATTCACCACCGTTCACCATGTCTTGCCGAGAGGACGCTGGAAAAAGTTGGTATGCAAGAGAGCATCGTATTATTGAAGAAATAAAGCTAATTTGGGCCACCGGAAATGAAGCGCTGGAAACTTACATTGCCGTGTTACGCATCGCAAAACAAATCAGCTCAGAAGTATTGAATTTATCGGAGAAACTGCTTTTTGGCATGGATTTGATCAAACTCGCTTCCGGAGCGGATGACCAGGAAGCTGCCGAGGAAGACAAGACGCTGTCAGAAATTGAGGATGGTTTCGGGGAGATTAACGGCAAAGTCACTGATTTTCTTCGTAAATTCGAAGGCGAGGAGAAACGGTTGGAGAAAGAAGAGGAGTACTGGAAAAAGTTCCTCTTTGAAAAGCATCAAAGTCTGGCTGAATTGAGAAGAATGAAGGCGGAGGATCGGAGACGTCTCCTCCGAAAGAATGCAACCTGCTTGTCGTAAGCTTGTTCAATATAATTTCTTCCCCAAAACCAATTAAAAGTTTGCTGCTCATTAATTTAACTTCATTGGCTTTGATCACAGGCTCTTCATCTCTGCAAAGCAGTTGTTTGGGAGGCTGAAGGATGAGTGGGATGACATGAAGCACGATTTGGATCAGGCAGCTCTTGGATACATGAAGGAGTTGGTGGTGATTGCGAAGGAACCGGAAGAATTATGAACATTCTTTGATATTTTGCTGGTAACGCTGGAGGATTTTCAACTCAAATTGAAACCAAATTGTATAAACAAATGATAATTTATTCTTACTTTGACTTTCAACTGTATTGCTCAAATTTCAATGATGCTTATGCATGTATTATTTGGAAAATAAATATCATTTATAAATGATTTTGAAAAATTGTTATTCCGCTCTGATTTCACGACGTATTCACAAATGTTTTACGGGAAGACGCTTGAAAAATTTGGTACAGCAAAGGGCACCTGATTCCTAAACAAATAGCAACTGATTGAACAATTTGTTCTATCAACATTAAAGCACATCAAACCTACATGGACATCTTGGATTTAACTGAAGCGATGAACTTGGAGGTACTGACATTAGGAAGGAAACTGATTGTCAGTAAAGGTTTGTTCAAACTGGCGTCCACAGCATCGAAGGATCAAGATCCAGGAAAGAATTATGAATGAATGAAGAAGGATTACAGCAAATCCAGGAGAGTACAAAGGGAATTTCTGATAAGTTGTCAACTTTTTCTGGAAGTTCAACAGTGAGAGTGACAAGCTGGAAGAAGAAAGGAAGCAGTGATGATAATTGCTTTTAACGCGATTGATAAACTTTGACGAGTTGAAAAGAATGAAGGCGGAAGATCTCAAGGAGCTTTTCAATCTTGAGTGCGGCTGGCTTATCATAAGTGTTCTTT
Organism: Orchesella cincta; assembly: GCA_001718145.1. Taxonomy (NCBI): domain Eukaryota; kingdom Metazoa; phylum Arthropoda; class Collembola; order Entomobryomorpha; family Orchesellidae; genus Orchesella; species Orchesella cincta. Next base: position 5,203 of record LJIJ01002886.1, read on the forward strand.
TGAAACAGAAATGTTTTTAAGTATGATCCAAAATGTGTTCATGAAAATTAATGTAATTTTGATGGTAGATAGGTTTCTGATCTCTGGGAAGCAATAGTTGGAGAAATTCATTTTACGAATGGGATGACATGAAACACGATTTCAACCAGTCTTATCTTGGATATATGAATGAAGGAACTACTGAAGATAGCAAAGGAACCTGCAGAGCCATAAATATTTTATTGTAGCATCTTAAATAATTTTGTCGTAATTTATATTCCTTCATTTAAAAAAGCCAGAAACTTGATTTTTGTAAATGTGAGCATGATCATTTTAAATTCTTTTTAAATGTTGTACCTGTGTTTCTAACCGCTAATATGTTATTAAAATAGAATTCTATAATAGAAGAGTATTTCTGGACCCAAAGAAAAATATGGTGCCGGACCAGTTTTATATACAGCCCGTGGATTTGCTCAAAGAACTTCTCCGTTCTGAATAAAAAAAGGAGGAAGAAGAGAGACAGATGAGCAAGTAACAGAGGACCTTTTTTTGAATACCGGAATCTTATTTCCATTCCAAACACATTTTCTATTTAAATATTGAGCATACAAACTACAACAAAAGATGTAAAACTTTGACATGTCACACAATAGTTGTTCAAACCTTGGAACATTCAATACAATTCACCCAGTAAACTATAATAGTATGTAGATGATTTTAATTACCTAACTTACAATTACCTTTACACATATTGTGGTTCAGAAACTTTGGCTTTGTAACTTAATTTTGAAATTATTATTTTACCAAAATATCTTGTTCATTGTACATAGTTTTACTTTGTAATTTTCGACCAAACAGCGGTTGTAGGAGTAATTCCAACTACTTTTTCTTGACTTTACAACACCATGGCATCCATAACCTCACTTCCGTCAGAAATATTAGAGGGCCGACCACAAAACCAAAAATTGGAATCAGAAAAAGCAATCTAATACTGCTGCTTATACTACTCGGGTGAAATTCATTATACGCTGGAATGTCCACCAATCTACCTTCGCTTCTATAAATGCTTTCATTAAACTTTTCCTGCCACTCAATAATTCCGGATGTGTACATTGCCTTAAATCTCCCTACAATTCTTGGATTGACCCAATGCTCTAAATGAAACCCTTCAACACTTCTGGCCAGCACATCTTTTCCAAAAGACAACGGATAAGCCCGCTCTTTGTGGTGCCTTGCAACATACAAACTATGAAACTGCTTTACGTTCGAATTTCCGGCAACAACTGCAACTTTTGGCTTTTCCCTACAGTTGTACAAGTGGGCCATTCCTGACATAACAATCCAGTCCGGATATCCCTCATTTTCAGAAGGGACATACAAATTCATTCCAGTGTTGTTAAGGATGTACTGCTCCGCTGTCGAAAAACTGTCAGCAAAACCAAAACTGAAATATGTAACTAATTCGGTAAGTATTTTAATTTGATACGACTTTCCTGTGATCTCATCTTCTTCAGTCCAAACCAGTGAATGAGTCCGGTAATATTTATGTTCTCTTTCAAGTTTGCGTATATTTTTAGAAATCGTGCGCATAGTATCAACTGGCAATCCTCCTACTCCTCCATACTGGATAAAAAAACTCAAAATTGCATACTGGTTTGATACTAGCTCCTCAAACGTGCTAAAAGGGACTGGGGAGACTGGTGAAATAATTTTTGTTATATTTTCCCCTTTGTATCCATTACTTAATACAATAGTCATCAGCAAATAAATACCCATGCAAACTTTAAGTGGTAGTATTTCTTGAAATGCCGAAGAAATTGCGTCAGGACCTTGCTCAACTAGTGGGGACATAAATCCCAAAATATAATTACCAATTCTATCCCTTCGTCGAAATAGTTTTCGTCCACGTATTTGAAACGCGCGTTTCTCAACTTCCAGGAACATCAACGGAAAGCCGAGCAGTGTGGTTGCTATGGCGATCCAAGCAAGAATTCGGTAGGAAGAGACCAGCTCCAAGAATGGGAGGCGTCCTTGTAAATGTCCGCAACTGATCCACCTTAAATCTTCATAGTGAACTGGAAACAAGTTCTGGTATTTAGGATGCCATATACTTTTAGAGATGACTGGAAACAATTTTCTTTGTGCTGTAGTAGCTTTTTCAGTCATTACAAAGAAAGATGAGTTGCCAAAAACGTCAAAGAGAAGCCTTTCATCCCACAATTTGTGTACACTCTTGACGTACCCACCGAAACTGATTTCTTCCAAACTTTTAGGATTTCGAAAGCGACCTTTATACTTAATCGGTCTAAAGCCTTCTCCGTATGGTATTGCCCATTGTATAACATCAGTGTCATGGTTAAATTCAGAGATCATTCTTTCCAACATTTCGGCTTTTAATGGATTATCGATGGAATCGTGAATTTTGTATTTCTTCAAAGGACTCCACTCAACACAGTGATGACACAGCAATTCAACTTTTTGTATTAAGTATTCAGTCTCTAAAAGCCGTATTGACTTTATTAGTGAAAACGTGAAACGAAGAACCTCCCACGCGGAGGTGGGTTGAGGGTCAGTTTTCTCATTATTGATACTAAATGCATGAAACACTAGATTTTTAATCCATGGTATATAGCAATGTGAGTGTCCCTCGTAAACCAAAATATCGTAATGCATTCTCGTTGTAAAAATGGCTAATGGCAGGCGTGTTTCATTAGTAGTTATAAATTGTAGTGGCCACTGAATGATTTTTGGGATTTGGAATGCTTTTGGTTTACACTCGGACTTTGGGCTTATTATGACAAAGTTTGCTTCACAATTTTGGACTTTTGATGTGCTTAAATTTTGCTTGTGGTGAGTGGAACTTAGCAGAATGATGGGAAACCCCAAGGAAAGTAAGTTAAACTCGCCCAATTTGGTGACGGCGAGATGGCAGTTTGGAAACAGTTTGAGATATTCATTGAAGTTGAGTAAAACGGGGTAATTTTGACGACTGCTACAGTTTATAATGTGATAAAGGAGAATGTTGAGGAATATAGAAACTAGATACATTTTTGCAGAAATATTTAATGCAGTTTTGAATTTTTTTTAGACAAATGTAATGCTTGTATAATCGTCGAAGTTAAGAATGCCTATGTAGGTCTCTAACTTTATTGGTCGGCACGTAACAATATATTAGGATACAAGATATTTTGCCACGTATAAGTAAAGTAGGTTATAAACAGGATATGAAAGGTAATTGATAAATAACTGTTTTTTTTCGTTGTCAAGCAAATTACCTGCTCATTTCCGCTCCCTTATTGGTTTTCCATGAAAAAATAGGTTATTAGTTTTCTTCTAATAAGTTTTGCTAATTTAAATCTAAGTACATATTAAATGCTTACAGTCTTTTTAGCTAAATACTGATTTAACATGAGTTATCCCGGTTTATTAAATCTTTTAGGACTAATTACGACTTAAAATATAATTATTGTACTAGATAATTCGTCACAAGAGTTGAACTTTAAAACATGAATAAAATGTTTGGACTGGTGCAACCTAGTTTAGATTTGACTTGATTTAGTTTCAATGCCTTATGTTTAAATGTGCGAAAATAATTGCTAATTTGAAAGCCTAATGCTTCACTTCCCGCTTCAATATCATGTATGTGTATGTATGTATGTATTTAGGGTCCCGTGATCATATGTGCATGCTCCACGATCATACGTGCTTGCCTCATAGCAAACCTTGAGCATGCTCGCATCATATACTGTCATATGAGCTTACTCACACGATACACGCAGGCGTCGACCTTAATTCCACTTATATTAGGATTTTTTGCGATCTAACCCATTTACCAGTACCAGGCATAGAATAATTCAATATATATACAACAAGAATGAGCATCACATGTACAATTTTCCGTCACTAGTATGATACGCCCTCGCTGAGCTCCGTAGCCAATCAAAATTAATTTAATTTGCGCCCAAAAATGTAAACATTTGCTTTGGTATGTCAAACCATTATGATCAGCTGGCATATTTTGCATGTCGCCCCAATGACGCTTTGCAAGTATTTTTCTCTGATTGGCTAACGGGTTGCAAACGTTTTTGCCTGATTGGTGGACAGTGTTTTTGACGTGACGAGAAAAATTTACATGTGAATGCTCATTCTTTTTGTATATATATAGAATGATTTCTATGAGTACAGGTACCATCTTCCATATAGTGAAGGGAAACACTACAGGGAGCTAACTGCAGTGTATTTATAGTACACCTCCCTCGTGACAACAAGCTTACAGTCCCCGTACTAAACACAGAGCCAAGGACGATTAGCCAGGACTAGCTTGGGTTTCGCATTTTTTTGCGCCCGCCCAGGGGGATTCGAAGCCCCGCAACCTTACTTGGCAGCCCGGAGGCTTACCTGCATGGTCTGCGCTAGCCCTGCTTCAATATCATACCTATGTATCGCAATTTCAATACTTGTACTCCAATATAGTTTCACTGAACGGAATAAGTAGTTTGGTATGAAGTTTTATCTGAAAGTGGATATAAATAGAACTTTAGAAGGAATAATTAGACTGAAGTATACTCATCGTATTCGGTACTGACTTTCAGAAACGCTGAATCACTTTTTACGTCTTCGTAAACCGAAATTAGGCCTTTAGCTACACATTGATGGGTATGTAGAGTGAAGACAACCTTGTATTCCTGAACGTTTAGAGAAAAGCGTTAGTTTATAACGCGCATTTAAACGTGGAAAGTATACGAAAATTGTTATTAGGGCAAAAATATGTCATCATCATTCAGAATATTTTTTAAAACTACAAACTATACCAGCAAAGCTTTGCAAAGGTACGTCGGAAAGTAATGAAATACAAAAATTGTTTCTTTGCAAAAACACGGCATTTGAAGAAAATAATAATATAGAAACATGTAAAACGAAATAATTCCTTAATACATATTATTATGTACCTTTAGGTACATGTTAAGAACAATTTGTATATCGTCGTCTGTCTGTCTGTCAACACGATAACTTTCGAACCGTTTGACTTTTCGAAATTCTGATTGGATTATACAAGCCTGAGTGCAACAAATATAATAAAAGCTCACATATACTTGCGATACATCATTCGAAAGGTATTGCTGTGACGATGATGAATATGCAAATTAGGAGTTTCGAACAGGGTCAAAGGTCATGCACTTTTAAATTATGGTGTGATATGTCATTCGAAAGCCAGTCTATTGAGAATTTCACTTATGACAAATTTATGTATGTCACAAATTACCTCTGCTAAAGGTACATTGCTACATCTCGGATTGTCGGGTTTATTATAACTTAAATCAACACGCACAAACTCTTTCCATCGCGTGACTAAAAACATGCAAAATATTATCATAGGATTCACTATAGATAGGATATGTACCTGACCTGAACATTGATAATATAATATATTATAAAACATGAGCAAAAATTCGACACAACCTTGTTTTTCAAAAACATTTTCCCTTAAAAACATATGCGTAGGTAAATCACCCAAAAGCAAGTATCCATTTCAGACACAATCTCTTCGTGACAGTACAACTGAATCAAACATGATTTCTCACCGCGTTCTCCGGGCCTCAGCCCTAAACCAATACTTTTCCGATCTTTTTTTCTATCCCAAATATCTTATTGAGTGGGATTACAAAGCCAATAACTGGACAACAGAAGCAAAGTTCCGGAAAATACTAACCTGGTACAACCTACTGAGCATTGTAGTTTCCGGATTCGTGTGGCCGTTGGCAAACCTCTTTGTTATTGTTGTTCAAGGCATTTTCTACCCAAACTCTGTGAGCAACGACATACTCTTCTTCAACATCATAATTGTAACCCCATGCGCTCTCAACTTTGGTCTCAATTTTCTCCTAATCAAACATCGTGGATTGCTCATCGAATATACAGGTCTTGTTCTGGAATTCGTTGCTCAATTTCAGCCGGTAAATGGAAAAGAAACGTTTAACCTAAAGGGAATTCTCATTGACTTGAAGCAAGGTATGCAATAAAAATAATAATCTGATAAATTACAATTTTATTCATTATACAACATTTTAAACAAACTAATTTTACAGAAATAGCAAAAATTCTAAAAACCAAAAACGGGGATTTCCTCGGAGTCACGATCACATTGGCAATTATGATGTTCACCTACACTTCCTATGGAAATGGGATAAGCGCCTTTATCGCCCAGCTAGATTGTTTCTCTACCGCCATGCGATTTTTCTGGCCAGTGGAAGAACGAAGTGGGCTGCAGCATTTATTGTTGGGTATGTTCACAGGCGCACTGATGGGAATCGGGGCAATGGAAGCTTGTCGAACATTTCGTTATGTTTTTGTTTACCTTATTCAAATCGCTGTTATCAATGGCTCGCTGGTGAGAACCCTCCTGGAAGATTCTAAAACGGATCTTCGTTTAGCAATTCAAAAGTATGATCGACTCCAAACCATTCATAACAAGATGTTGGGGCCTGCTGCTAAGCTTCTCTTTGTGGCAATTCATGGTGGGCAATTCTGTGCGGTTTTTAACCTCGCTGGAGCAATCATTGGGTGGAAATTTTTGTCCCCGATTGCCCACTGGGTTCCCACTTTCATGGCGGTTTTGACGGTATTTATCATCATGGTTGCGGTGCCTTTTGGAATTCGACCGGCGGAGGAAAGCGCTGAAATGATAAGGAAATGGAAATACAGGACTGGAGTGGAAGGTGGGGGGCCCACTTCAACGGAAAATTTTGGCAACTTTCAAGCCAATCGGGTTTCCAATCGAAGGGGTGGGAATTATGAGGGCGGAATTCAAGGCGCACTTTTGGTCTATTATTGTGCTCAACACGACGGATGTCATCTTGATGATAATGCAGGCGTTTCCAAACTAAAAATTCATATAATACACGCACTTGCATACAAATACTTACAATGCACATAATTCTTACAGAATATTACACGTCATAGTTTTAAAATAAATTAAAAGTTTACCCATGACGAGAATACTAGATACGTACATTAGCCTAGGTGGAATGAGACTATCGTTGGACATCGTTGCTGACCGTTGTTATGCAACAACTAATGTATCTTTTTGAATTTGTATTTTTTTGTAAAACTGGGTATTTTCAATTTTTGAAATTATCTTTCATTCATTCACGCACTTTTCGAACGTCACATTCCAATAAAGCCCTTCCTCCTCCTCCTTCAACACGAAGATGTCTTGTCGGGATGATGCAGTAGCTCGTTGGAACAGCCGGGAGCGACAGGTCATTGACGAAATCAAGCTGATTTGGGCGATGGAGATCGAAGCGTTGAGCATTCTTGTGGGGGTACTGAGAACGCCAAAAACTATGCTCAATGAGGTTAGATAAGTTTTAATATCATTTCGCAGCATAATTTCCAGAAGTATTTCTAGCAAAGATCATATTTGTCCTGGTTATTGCAGTTTTTGGAGCTGAAACAGAAAGTCGCATTTTGTGATTGTTTGGCTAAATCCGCCTCCGACGCGGGAAAGGAGGAAGAGATTCAAGAGGTATCAGCGCGTCTCCAGGACGTCGTTCTGAAGAAGGACGTCTTCATCATCCGGTTCACTACGGCTTATAAGCGGCTGGACAGTGAAGGTAAACCGTGGCAAACCTTTGCGATGAAAGGATCAAAGAGTCTGGATGAGCTGAAGGGGATGAAACCGGGAGAAAGGAAGCAGCTTCTCAAAAAGTATGCGACGTGCGTGAGGTAATGGAATCTAATTCAAATAATTAATATCCAATCCCGAATTCCGTCCTCCTGGTCTGGTGTCTTTTTATTATTACTAATAAAATTTTCCCTTTTCAGCCTCTTCAACTCAGGAAAGGAAACATTTGAAGGGTTCACAACAGAGTGGAACGAAATGAAGGCAGGGATAGACCAGTCTGTGATGGGATGCATGAAGGAGTTGGCTGTAATTGCGAAAGGAGATGCTGAATCATGAAGGCTGGCCGTGGTCTGGATTCCTGAGCAACTTGTGACATTAAATACTTATTCATACGTCATATTAACATTATTATAAAATAAGTGCAATGGGTGTTATTTATTTCGACTATGAATCAAGCCCAAAACAATTAAAACTGAATTATGTCGTGTTTGTGTGGTACTACTGAAATGAAATAATAAAAATAGTTCATAAATTCCATGTTTGACCTAAATTTATGTCTGACGTGAGTATAAGTTTATTGTAACGTATATTAGCGTTTTTACGATCCATAACGAATATGAACATTTAAATTGTCATACTCCATATTTTTGCAATTTTTATGAAATGATTGGTATCTTACGTAATAGCGATTTTCTGATGGGTTTTATGCCAAGTTTAATGTTGCAAGCGGCATCGGAATTGAAATAGGATTCATGGTGGGAGCGGGGTTAAATATTATTGCAATGCAAAAATCGAACTTGTCAAACATGTTACAAAAAATTCTCAAAAAATCAATAACACATTACATTGTCTTTTATAACCTTTTAAGAAATTTCTCTTACATCAGTGCATATATAACCTTTGAAAAACTTTCTTACATCATTCCATAATTCTCAGTGCATAACTCGCTAAAAATGATGGTGCAGTTTGAGTAAATCCTTCTGAATATGATTGTTTTAGACAGGCTCATCAAGTTTGACATGCACTCAACAAAAATTGAAAATAAAATGCAAGTTGAAAACGGTTTTAATGTAATTTTTGATGAAAATTACGTATATCTTTCACATACCATCTAAAAGGAAAGAAATCCCAGTAAAACTGATAGCGTCGATAAGTCTGCACCGAGTTGGCATTTTTAATTTACCATTTTAACGAAGCAGTTTTATAACAGAGTTCAACCGTATATAAAGTGCATAAAAGCCTTTTACAATTTTCGGTGAATATTCAAAATGGTTATTACAAATTTTATGATAAAAGTCTTGGAGTGGCGTCTCTGGCTGGCGGAATCAATTCTGAAATGCAGCCCCAATATATATGGTTAAAAACGACATCGTGTTGACAAAAGGTTTTCAAGCTATAAATATCAGGGTATCGTCATCAATCGGAGTACTTTTCCCACTCATTGTTGCCTTCTACTCATACACCAAACTAAACGAGGAAGGAGACGAAGATGGAGAGAAATGGATTGATACTCCAAAACATTTCGCAATCAATATAATCGGTTGGGTTTTAAGTTCTGCTATTGGAATTCTTGTAATTTTGGCCGCTCGGATGATAGCTCAGGTTACAAACATTCAGTACACCATGAACCAGCTAATACTTTACTCCAAACAGACAGAAAAATTCATGTTGACATCACAGCTACAGTTTAACAAAATGGAAAGGAATTTGATTAAAGAAGCAGAGGTTTTAGTATTAATTCTTGCGGTTCTCACATTGATTCTTCCACCTTGCTACGGTCCTTTGCTTTTCCATGATTACGATCCAGTCCACAATTTGCTCAGCGATTGGCTTGAACTAGAGCTGAAACCGGAGCTAATATACTTCCCGATGGTTGGGATGATTTGCTACGAAGCGATTAATTCAGGGACCGTTGTGTTTCTCATGTTGGCTCCAGGTATATTTTACCTATGGCCTGCAATTGCTCATGTTTCAGCTTTGACACCTGTGAAGCTTTTCAGAGTACTTGACCAAACCAATACATTCCTGCGGAAAAAAGGATTTTCTTACAAAATTCAAACGAGGTCTTTTGGAATATTGACGGATGAGGAACTAGTCCAAATGTATCGAAAGCAACAAGTTCTAAACATCCTAATTAACGAAATATTTGCATCCATATTTGTCTCTATTCACCATGTAGTGTACATGGTAATCCTGGTTGGATTCTCCTTCATAATTTTAACCTTGCCTGATGTACTCATTGAGGCGGGCTTAACCATAACGATGTTGTTTATTGGAAACACCATTGGAATTATGATGCTAATGTACTTTGAATGCTCAAAGTTGGGCGAGATTGTCAAAGCAAGTGGAGAGTTTAGGAAAAGTGGAAAACAGCTTAGTTGTCGTTGCTCCGCTTTTCACAAGTTTGTTTTGAGTTGCCCTGAAATGGCGTTGGATGTGGCTCACCCGTTTTATACAGTGAGCTTGAGCACTTTTCTTAAATTCGCTGACCAAGTCGTGGGGTTTCTTACTACTTTGATGATAACCCGCTGAACATTTTTTTAAAGTTCCTTCCAATGCAACAACTAGGTTTGGTAATAAACCGAAACGTTGAATGTTGTATCGTTGCACTTTTATTTCATACCGCAAGTTCATTTCGATTTTCGAAATAGTACCAATATTTATTACATTGGTTTTGTTTTATATTACCTTTAAACATTCCCGGCCCTGAACGACGCCGTAGCATTAGAACTCAAACACTTATTTAGCAGCACATACAATATATTATTATAATGGAATACAGCAACCCACATACTCTTTACAGCATAAACTTGTATACGCATAAATACAACACACAAAAATTTTTAGATTAATGATAAGGAAGATGAGGAACTGACAAATGTAGAGACTTCAAATTTAGCATAAATTCTTTGGCACAACTGCTATGTTATAGGCACCCGTATTTTTTACTATAATTAATTAAGACGAATTCTGTTAAAATGCATTTTGTTGATGAATATTAGGGTAGAAATAGTTTTGTGTGGGGTAATAATAAAATAAATAATATATCAGACGTTTCTTGAATTTTTGTGCTTTTAACTGAATACAAATTATACTAATCATTATTATAACTTAAAAAATTCATTAAAAGACGGAAATGCAATTAATTAAATTGATATATGTAACAACCATTACACATTATGTCACTATAAATTTTTAACTGGAAATTTTATATGTACCATATTTAGTTTTCATTCTGTCTACGGTGTAATGATACCAGCTTGTTGGTGACCATTTCGACAGTAAACCAATTTATTTATATATAACCTATTTTACTAACAATAAATCCAACCAAAGTGACAGGATACAAATAATTTCAATAGGGTAGTTACTACTTCCTATCTCAGAATGTTAAGCCTTACCGTCATTCTTGAACACTTCGAAAAATTCGTTCATCACTCCGTTCCCTCGGACATAATATCCAAATCCGTCATCCAAAACCAAAAAGCCCCCTGCAAACCATCCAAGAACAAGAAGGTGATGAATCAACATTAGTTACCAACCACGATTGACAAGCGTTCCTTCCTGCATACCTGGAAATAAATAGGAATGCTTCACACAAGCAGTACATTTAAAATGAGAAAAACGTAGTGAGCGCCGAGAAGAAAGCGCACCGGCACTCGTGGGTATCATACGGATATCGTCCCAACCCAATAATGTTCAAACACTCCTTGTTAAATGTTCGGGAACCCGCTGCAGATTCATCCCAATCGGTAACAGTATCCATATAAAATTTTAGAGCAAAACCACCTGACACAGCAGCAAAAGCAAATAGCCCCATTGGAAACCAAAATGACTTCCAAGTAAACTCTCTATAACAAACCTTCATCGAAATATAGTAGGTCATATGCCACAAAGCATTGCCCACCATTAAGTACAATAAATAGGTGCAAAAGTGCCACTTCTTAATGCACCAAAAAATGGATAGTAAAACACCATCGGCAACGCGGACAACCTGCAGAATTGCCAAATGCAACATCTAGATCTCCAAGCATCTTCTATCTGCAAACATTTCCATCTGCAATTCCATCTGCTCAATCTCCAACTGCCAACATTTTGCCATCTGGCACTTCCATCTGCAACATTTCCCCACCTCGCAAACATTTCGCTCAGCATTTCCCTCTGCCACATTTCCCATCTGCAACAATTCTATCTGCATCTACCAGAAATCAGAAAACGCATGTAAGTAGCTGAATAACTATTAATGCAGCACAACATTAATATATTCTAAAAATTTAGAACCTGAGGAGCTCCCAATACAACTGTGGCTCCAAATCATCCAACCAGTAAAAAAATGTTGTAATAGCACAAAACCGAATGCAAGCCAGAATCGCGGCATAGAAGGATATAAATCGTCGACTACAATAGTCATAACTGAGAGCACTCCAATAACTGCCAGCACTCCAAATGCGTGATATCTAGAAATTTAATTGAAAAAATGAAATAATAATTTGGTTTCCATGATATCACTAATTATGTATTCATAAATTAAGTACACTTTGCATACTGTGTAAGAAGCGGTTGATGTCGTAGCTGGTAAACGTAGAGCATGATCAACATTGCAATCACATACATGAAACTGGTATCTGGAAAAGGAGAAAGTGCAAATTAGCTTGTATTTCAGAAAATTAGCAAGAATAATTTTGACTAATTAATGTGCAAGGTAGTGCTTACCAAATTGGAATGTGGCCTCGTTTGGACACATGTGATAGGCAAGACTGAGAACGCCTGTCATTATCAGAGAAACAGCCATCGCATTAAGGAGGTCAAAATTCGGCTGAACCCCAAAGGTATCAATTACACTATGATCGATATTATTTCCTTCACCAGCAGGAACCATCTGTTCAACAGGTGGAACGATTTGTTCACCATTTTCTTGCAACCGAGTAATGTGTTCTGAAATGCATTTGTTCCTCCAAACCCGATGAATCCTCACCTGGCCTAAGCAAATAAATCCAAACAGAATATATGCGACGTTTGAGACAAGGTGGTTCAAATCCAGAAAGTGGTCAATCCCCATAGCGCAGCGGTAGTTTAAATAACACATATCAGAATCTCCAGTGGCTATTGCTACCTATGAACAAAATACAAATAGTTAAAGCCAACTTGAGAAGAGAAATCTGGTAGTTTGCAAATTAACGCTTGATTAAACCTACCCCATACTGAAAAATTGGGAACTGAACTGCAGGAATTATGTAGAATATCCCAGTAATTGTCACAAAAAGACAGAAAGAGTTCCTCTTTCGAGGATTGGCCAGTCCCACCCTGTTTGCCTTACGCATATCTTCTCCGCATGTATTACTAAAAAGGCAAATTAATATTCACTATTTTACAAAACCAGTTATTGATATTCATTTTGATTTTATAGCTTCTATAAATACCAGTTCCACCGAATTAAACAAATTAGAATGAATGAAATCACAGCAACTAATACGACTAGCATAATTGGTGCCAGCCACATTAAAGTTCGCTTTCCACGGTCTGGAAAACGTTCTTCATCACTTATGACGCTCAAGTTGACGCTTGTAGTCCATGCGGTTCCAAGATAACGTGCGGAAAGTGTCCTTTCGTAGGGAAAAGAATAAGGGTCCCTATGTTTGCAATCTGTGTTATTGGAATGCGCAATGACAACGATAATAAAACCATTCTGCAAAGGTTTCTGTCGCCGGATAATAAGTGCACCAGCTGTCGTCACACTTTGAAAAATCCCGTCGTAATGATAATCAAGTAAATACATGTTTTTATCTATTGTCAAAACTTAAATAAAACGGTTAACTATCAAAATGAATTACCATAGCAGTTTGTACTGATAATGTCAAACAAGCTTTTTCTGTGCTATTTATATCTGCCAATATTCTTACAGAACTCAATCCTTCCATGTTGGGAGTATATTTGAAGTGAAAGTACTGCGGTGTGCTGGGAGAAACTTCAATTTGTCTTGGCATGTCCAACCTAAAAAGTAAATATAAATCCAGTTTAATCAACTTTTAAAATACAAATCACAGTAAAAAATGTACCGATAGTTTTTACTCAAGAAGGAAGTCCTCTGTAATTGCGACCACAAGGATGAAAGTTACATTCAATTTACTTCCGGTTGAAATACGGACGGAAAAGGAAATGGAGTTGTTTGCATGCTCATCCAAAATGCAGATTGTCCTCTCGGCATTGTAGTTAATCTCTGCATTTACTCTGGAAATGGTGAAAGCAATCGTAATTTTAATTATTTACAATATTGATGTCACTTGTCAACTATGTTTTAACATAATTTGAAAGACTTACGGAGCTCCAGCCATCAAAATTTTTTTGTTAGCCAGTGGGAGTTGTATTGATGTAGATCTGGAATTAGGCTGTAGGATTGTAACTGAAACAGAGTTTCCAGCACTGGAAATCGTGCTCACTTTTAGTCGAATATTGGTTGACTAAATTTATATAAAAATAGCTCAAAATATTATCAGTCTTTATGATAGGCAAAAATGCAACTGAAAACTTACCGGTAATTTTTCCTGGAGAGCCTTCAGCTTATAAAAAAATTCCCATTGGGTTGTAGAGTTCACGGTGTCACTGTAGGATGTGTTAAAGTCAGCATATTTGTAACGTGGAATAGTTTGGTGAGAAGCAGTTGTGAATTTTATCACTTCACTTAAGATGAAAGGAATCAGCAGACACGGAATTTTATTTCGAAAACGCATTTTGACGAAAAGTATTTTCCAAGTCTGAATTTAACGTGTATGTTACAATAAATCAGAATGCACTACATTGTTACCACTAAAATTGTCACTATCAGCTCACTGAATGTTTTGGTAATTGAACAATTGGTTTGTAACAAAAAACATAACCTTGAAAAATAATTAAAATGAACAGAAAACGCTTTATAATTATATTTTCCAATTCAGCTCGTAAATATTTGTCTTAAGGGAAATTATGCAATGAAATACTTACAACAAAAATTAATGTTTTGGAGGGATAGCAGAAAGGAGAGAGATTGCAATCTGTTTGTTTGGTACACACTCAAGAAGAAAGACGAAGCACACACATACTTCACCCTAACTTGTAAAAAACTGAGTAATAGTCACGAGGGAACCTTGCCATCCTTTTGGCACCGATTCAGTCCAGGTATACTGTCTGACAGGGATATTCGGTGTGCAAATTTCTAGTCCCAAAGTTAACGCTTTCAAAAATACAAAATTTTATCAATATTGTTTTCTACAGCCTCAATTTGACTACTGAATTTTGTTGCGAAAAGTGTACCTGGGTTGAGATACTTGTATCAATTTTAACCTGATAAATAAAGATTTAAAAAATGAAATTCATGAATTCCAGTGATCACTTATGCATACTTTTATAAACATAAGTTAGCAGTACAGTATTATTTCAATGTCCGTACTCGTGTTAACGTATCAATTGCGAACATTTTATGTTAATAAAAAGTATTCCCAATTCATAATTTTAATAACAGGTACGTCGTTTATTGACGTGAACAGCAACAGTAACTTGAGCCATGCTAATGTTTTCTGTTTCGCGAGTCGTGAGACATCTGGACAGTTCACAGCAGCGTGCCACTGTCTCTGATGGTGAGCAAAATTCTTAGCGAGCGACACTGTAACTTCATCTCAAATCGTTGCTACCTCGCTAGAATGAGTGCACTGCATTCCTGACGTGGTCGTCAAAACAATTAACATGATTTGATTTATAGTCATGATTGTGCATAGAACTCTGTAAGCGTTGCCTCCCTCCCTCTTTGTATCTGAAGACAAAGCGGAGCATCGAGGTCACAGTTCCAAATATCACACATACAAAGCTTGCTTCCACTGCACTAATGACTGTTCCTGCTCTGGTATACCGCTTTACATGCATCGAAAGTTGAATGACAGAGTGTTACACCTGCCAACTGTCTATGTTTACAATGCAATTGTATGGGATGGACTTCGGCGTAAGAGCGCAAGTATTTAAGATTCCTATCTATACTGTATCAGGCTCATCATTCAGTTATCGTACTATATAGAAAGCGGAGTGCCGAACACATCTTGTTCTTGCAGCGATTGCCCAATCAACGACCGACTGCATTTTCACACGCAATTCTCTGCAATTAACAGTATTGAAAATGATCCTCGCTAGAGCGTTCACGCTTTTTCCAATAAGATTTTTTGATTGCAAAACGGTACGTGCCACCGCGGCTAGTACAATTATACAATCTCAAAAGTGCAGTGCAGCAATTTTTCGAGGAGTGCCCAGCAAAACTCACCGCGGACTGAGAATTTTGAAAGAAAGACCTTGGTGGAAGCATTTCGCTAGCATGACTGGTTATTTATACCACTGCGGCTAGGCAACTTCAGTCATAGTAAAGCAATTTTCAAACACACTTCTTGGAAAAATATTGCAATGCAGAGCTATTAGCTATTATTACAAAATGGTTCAAGTAAAGTACATTTGTTGTGCCAGCTATCCTCGTCAGCGCGACCCAATTTATTTGTCTGCTATATATGTAACCCCCTTAATTAAAATCTCGTTCAATTTTATTGAACTGAAGGGTTCTTGGTATATGGGTATTTGAAAAGATACAAAATCCAACGAAATTCTAACTTGATTATTCTATCAAAATTGGCGGCTCCCAGGAGTAAAGTATTTCTGTAATTCAGTACACCATGCCCCAGCCTGCCAACAGCGAACTTTGAAAAAGAGAAAGAAGCGAAATCTGTGCAAAAGTAACTGCGGTCTTGGAGGAATAAACTATGATGAAAGTGGAGGACACTGTGCTTGGATGCGAAAGCTATGTCGAATTGACAAGTGGCGAGTCCAACTTCATTGAAAACGTTTTCGGCATGCGCCTTCAGTGGCTCTCTTGATACGATCCAAACAACAGCTTTCACGCTGTTTCAGTTTTACTCATTTTTTCATTCGAGTTGTCATCGAGAGTAACAAGATGTACAGGGAAGTTTTCATGAATATCTCTTTGAGCGATTAATTGGGTTACATTTGCCGCTGTTTATTTCAATTATCAACATGTCTATCTACAATGGTAGATCAGGTGAGAAATTGCAAAAAACTATGATTCTCCAATTACCCCCGGCGGTTTACTACATGTTATAGTCATTTTTTTAAGATTCGGACAGTATATCAATACTCTCCTGGCTTTCAACAAGGAATTCGTGGATAAATACCTAATTCACACAGACAAGGTTATAAAGATGGTGGAAGAATTCTAATCAATCTCTCCATTCCAAGTAATTGTAGCCAGGTTTTGCGTATGTTGCTCTATTTTGTGTGATGCCCTACCAACCTTGGTATCTCTTTTCATACATTTATCCAAACCCCTGGTATTATCTTATTCCTGGAGCAATCCAAGAGTACACAGTGGCGCGTCAAATGATAACTTCTTACATGCCTAACGTCATGGTATTGTTGTCGCCACACACGCTCAGTTAACTTTAAACTAAAAAATCTGTGGTTGTCTTACAGCAGAATTTTTTACATATCATTTTCTGCTTTTCTGCGTGGACCTTTTTGGCTTCGTGAGACACTCAGTAATATCTTTTGAAAATCTGTCCTTATTTCGCAATTGGGCACCTCAAACTCAAGTGCTTGAATACATTTAACTGTTTTTAGTAATCACAACGAGAGCGATTTTACTTTCCGATGAGCTAAGACGTCCTAAAAAGGCTGTTGAGACGTTCGGACTTTGCAAATTTTATGCACTTGTTTCAACGACTGCATGTCTCCCATGGCTATACCACTGGTTAAAATTCATATTTTGACGGGTTTGATTTCTGGTGGGTAAGTTTTATTTTAAAATGTTGTCTGGTTGTTACTTAAAAATTATTTAGCTCATTATCAACTTGACTTTCAGTTATGTGCTGATTCTAAGTCTCCATGAATTAAATTTTTATTGGACTGAGTTTCCTGAATCCTTAACGTATGCCTATGGAGTCATTTGATTGTTGCTCACAGCTGGGTTGCCGGCTAATACAGAAATTTTCTTTCGGTTAAGTTTTATCTTGCTACCAAAATAGGCGTTGCCAGTCTCCACATTTTCGCTATTTTTT
>LJIJ01002887.1:0-22875 GCA_001718145.1 Orchesella cincta
AGGAAATCACAATTCGCAATGCAGTTAGCATTCCTTTCTTTGAGTTCTTTTGAAACGGTTTCCGTCCTTTATTCCAAATTATCTGTTGGTGACTTTTTACAACTTTCTAGGAGCATGACTGACGTAGCCCGTTATGTAATTTGCAGAAGTACGACAAGACTTTGTAAGTTCATGAAATGCGGAAAAATTCTTCAATTTAGGTAAATGTATCAGTGGATCAGAAAAGAGAAACAAAAAAATTGGGTGTAGCTCGCAAAGTCATGTTAGTTTCCGTTAGGACTCATCTGATTCACCTTGAAAAAGATTTTTCCCAAACTGTATGAATTATACATTTATTACTTTGCTGGTCTGGTATAAGGTAAGCTCTTGAGGATTCATCTCAAGACATGATCTATAAATAAGTTACATCTTCTCGTTTGGCTGCATCAATTCTGAATGCATACATAATTAAAAATTAAATGGTTCTGATGTACACCTTACATCTGAGATACGCTGCATTAAAAATTTACAAATTGTATAAATAGGTGACCCGAAAAACGTCACGTTTGCTTTTAGATCTTATAACGAGAAGCATATATGTGTACGGATGCTTATGAGACTAAAATACTCCAAAGGATGCATAATATGGCATCTACCAAAAATGGGGTAAACATGAGACAATGTATTCCTGGAAAATGGGTTCAAACTATAAAATAAATAAAAAATGGCACGTCTCTCATGAAAACAGTAGTCCTTACCAGGTATGCGAAATCTGAGTAGTATGGCAAAAATAATGCACAACAGACAAATATACCTAACCTATGAGCCTTACAAGGATGCCGATTTCAAGGAACACCCAAAAATGTGGTTATATGTATATAACAAGAAGCACAACATACTACACACAAGAAGATTTTGTTACAGAGCTACTATAACATACACCCTTTTTGAACCGATCTGCAAAATGTTTTATACTTACTTTTACACACACCACACAGGACCACTAGAACCAAACTCTGGACTTGCAAAAAGAAGGCATTCAAACACACACGGAACGGTTTGACAATGAACGAACAAGTTGTTGCCGTTCTGCTAGCAAACACGAAACTGAGCCTTGCAAGCTCGTCGTCCGTAATTCTGCTCGCCGGTCCGTCGGTCGGATGAGCTCGCTCGACGATCTCGTTCCCTCTTGCTTATGCATGCTACCTTCAAATACACAGATACAGAGGCTCATGCATTTCTATGTAGTATTCAACTCTCTAAGCTCGACTTCAACCAAACTTGGTTTCAAAGAAGTTTACTGTCAGATTCAACTTAGGCTTGTATGTTTTATACTCCTTGTTAAACTTGGTTACTTTGTACGTACACATAGGCTCTGCAAAAACACCACCATGCATCGGAATCGGGAATAGAACATGAGTTGATGTTATGCTGCTGCCACTGATGATGATGATGACGATCATGTTGACTGCTGTATCAGCCAACAGAGCAACTTGTCTTTCTGCCTTATGCATCAACAAAAAAGCTCCAATAATGCTTTGCGATTTCAACCATAGTCATGCATAAATTTTCATGATATACCTATCTACTTGTGCACGCATATTACATTATTACACATATGAACCCAGTACATTGTGCAAACTAAAGGACTCGCGAGTAATATTCCATTGCAGTATCAACGATGGAAAAAATACTATCCGGTATTCCTTGTCAGGGTTTCCTTTCGTGTATTTGTATAATATAGCATGTTGTTATTATTATATTATTATTTACAACGGTAGCTTTCAATTTTATAGTTGGCAATGGGATGAGAATGTGATGTAACAGCAGCTAACTGCATTTTGCTGCAGCTTTGCAATTATTGTGTTTTAGCAAACTGTTAGGATATGAATATGAATTTACTGGATTCTTTGTCTCTGCTCGGATATTTGCAGTTTGATGTGTGCAATGTACGTAAGATTCCCTGTAATATACTTAAGTATGTGATTTGAGATCAGGATGAGATGTGCGTTAAGCTGCATAAAGATGTGATGCATCCCGAAGCAATGAACGCAACGTTCCCTATCACCTATGTGTTTGTTTGGCTCGTCTGCACTGACAGTGTTGGCTAACAATAAGACCCGATTTGTTCTTAAACTTTTTGCCTAGAAGCAAAGGAAAATAGTTGTTTGGCAAAAAGCGATATAATATGGAATGGGCATTTCAAACGCAAACCTGCAATGGAGAATTCCTGGGTTGGAGTTATACTTTGATGGTATATTGTTGCAGGAAGGAAGGCATAAGTTTTAACATAACGCGTTATTCCTCCCCGTGCAATGTGGCATGGCAAAGCTATGTAACCGCAGTAAAACAGACAATGAAGGCATGTTCCGCAAGTTTGTTGTCCTCACTTCACCACCCCTTCATTCTATTTGATGCTTCTACAAATGCGAACGTGATGTTTTTGTTTCGATTGACGAGAGCCAGGAAACAATTAAATTGGATTGTAAGTACATTGGCATTCCTTGCTTATTGTTTGTAAAAGTGTTATTGTTATTGGGCATCAGTACTACTATGCTAGTTACAAACAACCTACGTGGAGTCTGTGAATGATATATCGCCTATTCATAATTGAAAGCTTACACTTATCTTTTGTTATGTAGAAGGGTTGATAATTTGCTAAACAAGCTAAAGAAAGAAAGAAGAAATATATTTCATGTCTGATTTATAACTTAGCATGAAGGTGTTTATTGTATTACTTATTGCAGCTCCATGAAAGGTTGTAAGCTTGAAGAAAATAGTGTTTGACTATCAATGGCTCAACGTGATTTTTAAAACGCTTGTTTCAAAAACTTCCAATTCCATCATCTTTCATGGCTTGTTACATCCCATTTAAATGATGTGTGTACGTGTGCATGATTCAGTTATTAAATGTCAACGTGTGAGGAGGGAAGGGGAAATTGTAAAATGGTAAATCACTAATGCTCCAACGTTCAGCCAGCTCGCATCAATTTTATATTCATTGATACATCCACTTGTTTCATAGCCGTGGCATCATCATCCATATCATCATCATTCAACGAGACGTTCTCCAAAGCCATCTGTATATTATACGCGTCAAAATCTTTCACAAAAATCTCCTGGGTCGTTTTCCAATCATTTTTGTAGAATTTCTTTTTTACCCAAAATGCCAATTCAATAGATGCATATGGGTATGAGTCTCTAATAACCATCCTATTCACTTCACTCTTTATCTCGGATGTAACAAAAACAACCCTCCTCAGAAGAACTTATCAAAGGTGCATATTATATATGAATACGAACCGTTCGTCGGACCGCTCACTCAATCTTCTCCCGTCTTGATTGAAGTTGACACGTACCATGATACGGGATTACACCAAAACCCCTACCCGACGGTTGAGCACCTTTTTATGTATTCCAAAATCAATAGCCAGGGAGTATAATTACTTTGTTTCCCATTTGTTTACGCATAATATGATGGATTATCGCCAATATCGTTATTTGGGCATGGACTCTGCCTGTATTTAGGCAAGAACACTTTATACTGACTACATGGATTACCAACTTTCCCGGACTTCAAGAGTCTCATTAACGTTTTGCAAGAGAATCTCTTGGGATTGCAGGCTTGCATTAGAGCAGATTTAGGAGAAACACAAAGTGCGTGGCATATAATACGAAGGTTTTTGGATGTATGATTTTCGTCAAAGAATTCGAGCAAAGCATTTATTGCAATGTTTCAATGTACCAAAAACTTCAAGTGCAATTGGGTGATGGGTGCTTTATATTGATAAATTCTAGATGTCGATAAACGTTATTATTAAGTAATATTTGATTTGTATTGCCATCGAATACAAACAAGTGCTTCAAAAAGATAAGAAGGTGGCAATAATTTTTGTAAACCACATAAGAATTGTAAAGGTTGTTTGCCAGAACTTGACAATATAGCCATCAAAGTACTAAGTAAGTTTATTGGACGAGGGGGGGGGGCGGGGGGGGGCTGTTGCGGCCGCAAGCCATCTCATCTTTATTGTCAAAACTATTACAAATTTAACTTAACCTTTGTGCCTTACTATGAGCACAATTGGGCTGCAATGCTCGTACCAGAGAGGAGGAGGGTGGGAAAAACTCCACAATTGTATATGCAACATGGATAGAAAGAAACGCAGTATGAATTTGGAGAAAAGCCACCAAGTGCGCGCGCGCAACTAGACGGTCCCGAGGCCCCCGGTGCAAGAAATATCCTTGAAGGCCCTTGTATTCTCAAAATAACCAGATCAATGGAATATGTTAACTACAGTAAGCCTTTTTTATGGTGAAATACATACATTCAATGTATTTCGAGGGTTGAGCCATTCGCTTATAATCTAGTATACGTTTTATTGCTGCTTATTGAAGTAGCCAATAAGGAACAAACCAAGATTGTTGTTCTAAATACAGAGCATATACAAAGTCAGTTTTTGCCATATTAAGAAGAAAAACATGATTGCACCACCGCTTTTATGTGTCTGAATTTATATTCGGTTTACTCAGTTATATTAGTTACTAGACGTTTTTTTTAAATGTTGCAGTTGTTCACTGACAACAAAAGTATTGAAGTAGTGTATGCACGGCATGGAGAATCAAGCTTAAAGCAAATCTTTTGGCTTCGCCTAGTTTTGGTACAAAGTTAGCTGACAAATGCAATGCTGCTGTTAGTCTTGATACAAGTTCTTTATGTTTCATCTACATATAAACCTGCGGGATACTCATTCAGCACCGCATAGTTCACACAAAACAATGTGCAAGTACTTATTGCGCAGTTGTATTACGATGGGGTTTGTTCTAAGTATACTTAAGATGAGTACAGAGGGTGGGGCGGCCTTAATGTCCACCGGTCTACAATCTTGCTTTAAATGCCTAATTATGTGTTTATGAACAATTTGGCTTTATGTATGTTGTTCTCCATCCGTTTTTACGTACGCTTGATATTAAAGCTTCCGTAATTTCATTGATTTTCCAGCCATTATAGGGGTCACATTGTACCATTCACCTGTCAGACTTTTCCAAAGCCATATTTAAATAATTTCTCTTTGAAACTGTTGAGATTGTAAGTACCATAAGCCAAGGAAATCCAAAGAGTTGTGGCCAAGGACTTCATATGTATCTAGCTTTTAGGTTTGAAGGTTATCCTGGTCATTTCCCTAATTTCGAGAGCGTACGGGACTCATAATCTAGCAGTGTCAGAAATAGCCACGTCGCTCTGAAAAAGTACGTTCCATGTGTTATCTCCTGAACGATTTGGAGTCTAGACTTCAACTAAAGTTTTCAAACGCTTCTCCACATAGTAATTGACTGATGTATTGCCATTTTTATGGAGATTGAGCGATGATTATACTTTGTTGCCCCTGATTGCCCCAACCGGCATAATATTTTTACGGAACTTTTCGTGCTTTGGAGCGACGTTAGTCACAGCTTGACTGGGGTCGTATTTGTAGCAATTTTAGCAAGCCCCTTTGCTACCCAGTAGAAAAAACAGTGCTGAATGTAATGTGACAATAAGAATGGACGTTTTTCCAGCCATGTGGTTTTCGTAGACCTTTCACCGGTTTCACTTCCGGTTTTACTTTTGGGAAGACATGAGCTAAGGAAAAGTCATTTTCTAGTGGATCTTTTTGTCTAAATCTTTGTTACCGATCCTTCTTACCGTTTTAGGACACAAACTAGATCGTTTAAGCAACTCTCGATGAGACATTTGAGGTACTTATATCAACTTTCTCCACCAGACCCGAAATCCTCATTTTCCTTTTGGTGATGCCATTCAGCCGGCAGGTCTTGCTTCACCAATTTTACCGCTGTTGTAATTAGTACGAAAGGTAGTAATCCTAAACCCATCATAACCGAGTTCCATCAGCACACTTTTCACCTGTTTCAGCGACTTTCCATGCTTGGAAACTGCCCAACGGACACTATTGACTTCCGGTGTAAATTTCTTAGGCATTTAAAGATTTTCAAATGAGACCTTTTGCACATTTATGGCAAAATGCCCTACCTTTCATTCCTGTATTCATTACCCGCCTAAGATAAGCACGGGCTGAGATATCAGTAAACAAAGGAATGGACATTTAGGCCGCCCCCACCCGTTACACCGCTAGCCTTCTGCTTCTATGTCTTAGAAAAATAGTTTTTACCCACACAAATTTCATCGTCTAAAAGTCAAAACGCACCTAATTTTCGCAATATACATATTGTAGAAATTAATGGTTCAGCCGGAGGTGGTAGTAGTAGAGTTTGAAAGGTAGAGTGTTTATTAAAAGACAACCAATTGTGATACTAATTTACATTACAAACTTACACACTATTTATACTAATTTTTAACATTGTATTTTAGATGGACACGAGCAACGTATTTTTTTAGTTGCTGATCACGGATATCTTTTCAAGGATATTTGCGTCAGCTTTTACATAGTTTTTGTTGAGTAACCTTAACTTAACAATAGAGCATTGATTAATAGGAAATAAATGCGTATTAATAAAACCTTGAATAAATCTAGTTTGAGCCGGATTTATTGGCAATCCTTTATGAATTGCTTACAATATTAAAAGTTCGTAAACGTCACAAAAACATTAAAATGTCTTCTACAGCTACATTCTACTTTTAATTCAATAGCTTTCCAAACAATGGTGACAAAGAGAATCCTCTAAATGCTTTTCTAGGATCAAAAAGCAAATATATTTATGATTTAAACAGACGTTTGCGAAGAAACAAGCACTTTCTCAGGGTTTTTTCTACAAACATTAAGTGCTGTATAATCTGGTTTAAAGTTATAGAACGACAAGTATTATGTTGCGTGAAGTAAGGTTGATTTAAGTTGGTTTAAGGCGTGCTTGATGTTTCGCAAATACTTCACAAGCTTCTTCTTCTTCTAAAAACTAAAAACTTCTTCAAAAACAAAAGTTTGATCTCGTATACTTTCAATGTACAGAACTATCATAACATTGCACTATGTGAGCAGGTCTTCGTATTTTTTCATTTTGAAATCGACCGTCTGTTGTAGCTTCAGAAACCAGCAATATCAGAGAACACAGGTTATACCCCAATTTGGAAACGATTCACGTGTACGAATTACTACTAAACAAGCAACGCTTGCCAAAAATATGACAAAAAGTATTCTATGTAGAAAATTCATTAAAACACACAGATTTGTAGTTTTCTGATAATAGATGCACATAATAGTTCCAATACATCTTGCATCAACGCGTTTTGACTGAATATTTATAGCTAGTGATAGCCTTTCTGCAATTTTTATGTGTGGTTCTGCGCAACTAAGATAAGATGGCATTCAGGGAATAAATTTAATCTTTTTGGACCCAACCTTTGAGGCCCTTTGGGCCTCGAGGCCCGGGGCTACGCCCACCCTGCCCCCCTTACTTCTCCGCCACTGGTTGTCCTGCAAATTTGACACTGCAAATTCAGCAATTCCTTCATTAGAGAAAAATTAAATTGGGGGGTAGTTTTATTTATATCAAATTTGTTCCTGAATCTAGGTAATATATTAATAAAGAGGAACATCTGAATTACCTAGGCGCAAAAATTACATCTAAAAAATTTCGGCACCCTATTATATCTCGGTGAAAACATGATCCCAGTTAACTGAGGATTTAAACGTTTTGCAAAAAAGAGCTCAAGTTTACGGGTATTTTTCCTTTCAAAGCATTGTAAAATACAGCCATTAATGATATAAGGCCCTCCAGTATTTTCATAAGAAAGACGACAAAAAACTGAACATGTGATGTAAAAATAAACTATAGATGTTGATATTTAAAATTTTGGGGAAAATTTGTCAAACATGCCGGATGGCCGCCTTGACTAGATTTCATCGCAGTGTGCTGAGTCATGGTCGTTCAAGTCAATTGTTTTAAAAATGCGGTTATGAAATGTGCAAAGTCACGATGTCGTCATTCGTCTGGAATATAAAATCAGTTCAATACAATTAAACAGATAACCTGAAACAAGCTTTAATGAAATAATTTTTTTGACCGCTTCCTGTCTGCAACAGTGAACAAAGTATCAATTTTTAAACCTTACTAACACAAAAAGCGTATTTCACGAGTTTAAAGTTTTAACGTTGATAATTTCTGTATACCTATAATAAACCAGACAAGCAGAGATGTAGCGATGTACCTTCCGCGGATATAATTTGTGGCATAAGTTTAATATTCTACTAGCTTTCAAGTGATATACTATACCCCAAGCGTGTCGTTAAAAAGTGCATGACCTTTGACTGGTTTTCAATAGTTCCGATTTCAATTTGCAATACATATTTATAACCAGCAATGCAATAGCTTTCGAATAATATATTATAAGCTATGTTGGTCATACGCAAAACATTATACGTGACCTTCGACCCTTTTCGGAAGTACTGATTTGATTTTGCAATGCATATTCATCATATTCAACAATACCTTTTGAACTTTTGAATGGTGTATCGTGTAGTATCACAAAGTATATGTGACCCATACTAATTTTGTTGACCCTATCTTTTGACATTGTTCCCGTAACCCGAGATAACCCATCGACAAACTCGTCCTCCGTCTTGACCTAAGCTGTCGATTGGGTCAATCAAAATTTCAAAAACTAAACGGTTCGAAAGTCATAGTGTTGACAGACAGACGACAGACAGACGATGCTGTAAAAAGTCTTCTTAATGTGTATCTAAAGGTACATAATAACTGCGGTTACAACCAAACATCCTGTTATACAGTATTATATAGAACAAGCGTAGTTAATGGATTTCCATTTTACTAAACCGCATTTGTCCTTTCAATGACATAGCTGATGAATCTATCTGTATGAAATTTACCATACCTCGAATCAGTCCACTTGTGCACTTCAACGTCAGTCAAATATTAGTCGATATTGGGCTGACGTAATATGTAACGTCCCATTTACTGCTTAACTTGTGTAATTCATCTTATCGTGGTTTATCAATTTTCATGTTTCCACTCGTCTAAATCATCACAAACTACACCTGGTAATCTTACAGCCTACATTGTTCCCCTTTGTTCACAAAAGGAAATCAAGACTTTGAAATATAAATTTCATTTTATCTCTTGTAATCTCTAACACGAAGTTTTAAGAAGCAATCGTGCTAACGTGGCCTGCCTAAGGTTATCTGGTGAGAATCTGAAATATTTGTTTAAATTAAATATATTATGCTGCTACTCAAGGCTTAAGTCTCAAGCTATATAATCTGAATCTTTTATATTCCTTTTTGTAAAAGGTTTGAATCATGGAACAAATGAGGCATGAAGAACCTTCACACAGGTCAACGCCTGACTGCCGGAAAGAATGCATTCGTCACCAAAAGCACCTTGTGATATTGATTCTCCTAATCGTCATCACTGGAAGCATTGTCAACTTTATATACCTTCATTTGCAAAACAACGCAACAGAAACCGAACTAGAAAGTTTGAAAGTTGGCATTGCGGAAAACATGGTGAAATTATTGAGCCAAAAATACCTACTAGATGCGAAAGAAAAGTCCGAACAAATTTCTGTTGAAATAAAAAATCACATGATCGTAGACAACCCAATGAAAGTCAAACGGGAAGAAATTCTGAATCAGTTCCAAACCACGAACCCTTTTCCTGAAAACAGTGCGGCGTACAAGATTTTAAAGAAAAAGTTGGAAATTTCTTTGAATAGCATTGATGAGGAAATAAAAACCACGGATCAAGCCTTCAATTCCACACTCATTAAATACAAAGAGCAAGTGCTGCATTTCTATAAGGAAGAATTTTCCCGAGCCACATCAAAACCTCGGGGAAGTGAATTGATTAACTCACAGATAAGTTATGAAGCACACGACAAAGTTGCAAACACCGTAATTTCAAAATGCGTTCATAATCAACTTATAACGGCTAACTTGCTTGTGCAACATGAAATGAAGGTGTATCTGGATAAAATCTATGAAAAGAAAGTCAGTGATGAAATTACAATCGGAATTGATTTTGTGGACATTTGTGCTCGAGCAGCAGTCTACTTTCGGGAAGAAATAATAATGATTCCTCACTACACCCAAAACGGAAACGTACGCGATTGTGTAGCAACTTACGTTGGCGTTGATAGGTACAATAATTATGTAGGGCAAAGTGCGCAAGAACTAGTCGAATCATCACTGGTACATACGCCATTCAAAAATACTATTGAGTATTTTGTTTCAAGACGTTATTGGACCAATAGTGAAGACGAAGGTTGGTATTTTAATTCATCTATAGCAGTTAACAATACACCTATAGTTATTGGTGAAACAAATTTGCATCCACTTCAAAGCGTACTTTTAAAGTTATTCCAAAAAATAAGGGAAAATTCAGAAAAGCATTTAGGAGTACTTGTTAAGGCATGCGTTGTATCTCTTCCCGATTATTTCTTTCGTGAGATGAGTTTCACTTTTATTGCGGATACAGAAAGATTAGCCGGCTTCAGTAGAATCAATTATGAGGACGAAGCTTCCGCCGCCGCATTGGCTCTCCAATACAAAAGCAGCCCGTGGAATTCAGAAAGAAAAGTTTTGGTTATAACTTTTACTGCTAACCGTTGGATTTTTTATGCTGTGGATGGATCCAAAACATTTTTTCGTCAATTGAATGTGAAAAGCTACTTAGGAGGAAAGGATATCCGGGAAAACTTGATGAATCATTGCATTGAAAAGTTTGCAGAGGCGGAGCATATAGACAAAGTATAACTTTTGGGTGACAATAGCGAAAATAGAAATCGAAAGCGACGCCTAATTGAGAGTTGCGAGAGGGGAATTTCTTCTCTTTCAACTCATAACCAAACTAGTATCACAGTAACGAAGTTTTATGGAGACAAAGATCTTACCATTAACGTTACCAGATCCGATTTTGAAAGAATTAATGTGAACTCGTTTAATAACATTGTAACATTTATTAATGCACTGCGTACAAACCACAATGCATCTGAGATCATTATAGCCGGACACTATAGTAAAATACCTAAAGTCATTGAAAAGGTACAAAGCGCATTTGCTGGTAATATGCTGACAATTCCAGGAATTTCTTCGGAAAATATATTGGTGTATGGGTCTGCCGTAAAAGCTGCAATAGTATCTGCAGAATCTTTTAAATGGACTGCGCGTCGGGGCTGAGTTGAGCTTTAAATATAATTTTTTAAGTTAAATTATGCTGTGTATTTTGAAATTTGCAACCAATCATTAGGTAACGCCATAATTTGTTATTTGCTTTGCTAAAACTTGGATTCTATTAATAAGTTATAAAATTAGTATTATCTTTTCACACAACAAAATGAAACATTACTATATTGTATACAAAATCTAGCATTTATTAATATTGTAAATACGAAATCACATTTATTATATTTAACGTAGCGTAAAGAACTTAATATAATGTTGCCCTTAATTTGTTTTTAAACTGAGCCAAGAAGAAAACTTTACAGTATAAGAAAAACCGAAGAAATGTGGTTAAAAATTATTCTATAAAGTTTATTATTTAAATGCTTCAGTTCGTAAACTACGCTTATAAATTACATTGTATGCAAGAAAGCTGGGTAGTTGTAGATAAAATTAAAATAACTCTTGTTAATCATAAATCATATTTGCTGTTTTTCAGTGTATTTAACTATCATACATGTTTCTGCATAAAAAGAATGTAAATTTAGTAATTCTGTTGTTTCACTTAACCAAAATACGTCTGCAATAAATTTCATGTTATATAAAAATCACTTTAAAATGGTTTCGTTACTCCGTACTTTTTTATCGAGATTCAAAAAAGAAAAATCTTATCATAATTAAAAATATGTTGTAGAATAGTCCCACACATTTTTTGTAGATTTGCAGTTTGTTTTTTTATTATTTAATTATTTTGAGGGTTCATGTAAGACCTGTAGTACGTAGCATTTCATAACATGCAAAACAACATTAATGGCTGTTATTATGTACACAGTTCTGGATCTTACATAAAAAGCTTAAAAAGCATTCTCAATTCAAAAAAATGTGTCAAAATGCTTCACGGTGTTGGTTTCCTTATTCACATGCTCAACAAGGACGCAAAGCCATATATATTATGACATCATTTGTTTTTGCGTCCTTCAAATGTTTCGGTGTATGTCATAATTGTGGCATTGATGGAAATTGTTTAGCTTTCAAGATGTGAAGTTTATTTTCACGCTTTAACTGTTTGGTAGACGAATAAAGCTAAAACTACAAAGTAGTAACAAATCAATAGAACATGCGTACTCATATGTTTTCTGTGAGTGACGGGATCAAAAGGAATGGTTGCTCATTTATATATTGTACAAGTAAAGTTTTGCAGAAAATACACATGGATGAAGATTTGATTTATTGGAAATTGTCGAAGCAAGTAGATTTTTGAAACAAAGAACTTTTAAAAAAAGGACACGCATGGAATACAAATTTATTTTACATCTGTGCACTATAATTTACTTCTACGTCGTCCTCGAGCACAGCAAGCTCATTATTCTGCATTTTATTGAAGAAATCTGCTATCTCTGCAAATGACGGCCTTTGTTTTGCATCTAAATTCCAGCAATCTATCATCTTCAGATAGCTAAAAATTTGAAAGCGAAAGGTTTTTTAACCATCAGGATACTTACAAGACATACTTATTTGCGAAGTTTACATTGTTTGGGATGCGAATTCCGGTTTGCTAAGTCTTAAACCATTCCTTATCTCATTTGGGAAATCAATTGTCATGTTGAAGGTACTGTAGGGTATTGTGCCTGTATTAAAATCAATAATTGTCTTTAAGTAACAATTCCAAATATTTTTCCATTATTCAGGTATAATTGTAATAATAAGTAAACTGTATGCAATTTTTATAGTGCACCCAAACTAAAGATTTCCCAAATTGTTACACCATAACTCCATACATCTGATTTTGAGGTAAATTCCATCTTTGTAAGGGATTCAAACGCCATCCATTTCCAAGGCAAGGGTTCTTGTGATTTTTTGACGTATTTTTTATAGTGGTATAGTTTGCGGGAGAGACCGAAGTCACCGATTTTACAGGTATAATTCTCATCCAGTAGTACATTTCTTGCAGATAGGTCACCATGAACAACTTGCTTTCTTTCAATGTGTTCCATACCGCTTGCTATTTCAAAGCAAAATCTATAAAGATCTTCGAAAAAGATGGTACACTCCATTACATACTGGTTGAATTGTGAGTGCTGTGATGACACCACGGACTTCTTTTTTCTTAAGAAGCTCTCCAAAGATCCGTTTGAACAAAATTCCGTGGCAATATACAAAATGCCTGAATAAAAAAAAATAAGTAAATCTAGGCAAGTTTCAAATAAAGACTTGATTATTTTCACATTGACTTTGAACGTTACCTTTATTCACTTCTTTGATATAAGCTCCAAGAAATCCAACTATGTTTTGGTGTGCACCTGTATAGCTAAGAATTTTGACTTCACAAAGAATGCTTTTTAAACAGCACTTCAGGCCATCTTTATTAGGTTGTTTAATTGCAGCTGGTTTGTTTTTAACCAAGCCCTTGAAAACTATTCCAAAAGTTCCTCTTCCTAATATTGTTTCGGTATCTAAGGTAAATCAAGTTAGTTTATACTTTTAAAATCAATACGCTTTTTTATTAAAGTGAAGTGAATCATACCTATGTATAGTTCAGACAAAAGAAGGTTGTATTTGGTGTCAAAGTTCATATTATCTGCTTTAATGAGGGATATACTGGTATCAGACGACTCATTTTCACATGACATTCCGTCCAAAAACTCTTTCATTTCTACATCTGACAATGACTGGTTTAACCGTTTGTACCTGACAAACAAATAAATGCTGAGTCCCACGCAAATTGTCAGAATTACTCCACCAATTGCTGTTGATATGAGAGGCACGTTAGAGTTCATTTCTGGATTGGCAGAAGATAGCTTGATTATGTTTGGCACTGTAGTGGTGGTAACTTTAGAGAAGTCTGGTATGGCTTCCGGAAAAGTGTTAAATGTGGCATTTGTCGTGGCAGAGATAGTTGCTGTAGTAGCACTTATATTGGTGTTGTTTAGCTTGAGTCTTCCATCGAACAGACCTGTGTTATAAGATTGGGATAGAATAAAACTTAGGATGCTATAAATTGGTTCACAATTTCTGTTTCTTACGCAAATTTCACAAAAAAGTTTAACTTTGAATAGGTAATTAATAATTACCTATTATTAATTGTTTATTCAATAAATAAGGAATGTTGGCAACTTTATTTTTGTTTAATTGGCAGCTTTAAATTTCTCTGCACTCACGAGCAAATTACAACGTGTGCTAGACGGGTTTGTGGTGTGGACTTATATGAATTTATATTAACTGAAAATGTTGGGTCTCGTATTTTTTTAGCTGACACGGGTTTAAACGTTTGAAAATAAGAAAGTTTGTAAACTGCATTTCATTTTGATTTTTTACGTGTTATTTGTACAAGGTTTAGGCAGTTTTCGTAAAGCTGACTTTTGAATTTTGGCCAAAATAGAAAAAAACAGTAAAATACAGTCAGTGCTCACGTCCCTAATTAGGGGCTTTTAAAATTTTGGTGTCCTAATTAGGGGCCTAAGGCCGCTAATTAGGGTATCAGGGCGAATTGAAATTAAAAAAGCCCCTAATTAAGGGCCTTAGGCCGCTAATTAAGGGCTTTTTTAGGCCCCTAATTAGGGACGTGAGCACTGACTGAAATATATGCTTTATTTCAATAACCTCAATGTTAAGAATGTTGGTTTATTGGTATTTGACAGAATTTAGAAAATATATGCTGAATTCACGGAATCCATGGCTGAGTTATTATTTTGAAAATTTGAAATATTTGCATAATGGGGATGTTTTCCAAAATTCAATCCTTCACGACGGCCACAAAAATACTCGTTGAAGCCCAATATTTTGCAAAGGATGTTTTTCTATAAGTCTAAATATTGCACCTCACATCATTCTTAATATTTCCCAATAAACTGATGGGTACAGAAAGCATTACAAACCTTTGGGCTAGTTTCGTCATATTGTTGTCAAAATATATGTTTCTGAAATTTGGTTAATAATGTAGTTTAACTCTTCGATATTTTAACGGAGTTCTCAACGAAAAAACGTTTTATTATTTTCATTTGAATGGTATAGTAACGGCCAGATTGCTTATTGCTACTCATTGATACCAACCCAGCATTCTAGTTTCTGGCTCCATAAATTATTGAAAACATTATTAGTGGAATTTAAATGACATACCTTCGCTTTCATACCAGTCATCGTCGTCATAGAAATAGTCGTTGTTCGCAATCGTTTGGTTGTAACTTTTGCGATACATGCGAAGATTCTTGGAAAATTGATCATGTAATACTCGTTTTGATTTGGAACTCAAAACCTTTTTATTATTGTCGTAAGGGCTCTTGTTAGCCCGAAATGATACTTTGGGCGGCATTGAAACTTATTCTTTCTCAAATGCAGTCGATAAACCGACTACATCATTCGTCTGTCGAGGTCCTTGATACTAATGTAAAAATCCTCCTGAAAAGATTAAAACAATTTGAAAATGTGACCGTAAAATCAGTAACTTTAAATTGATAATGACTCACCGTTGATGACAAAGTTTCTTTTCACAGCACGTCGTAAATTTTGCAAGAACATGAAGTAATTAACACTATCACAGAGTATTGAGCGGCACAAAAATAATTGTATTTTGAAGCCATTTGAGCAATTTAAGACCACACAGCACAACGTACATAATCGAAACTAAAGCCTCCACTGTAATGTATGTATGCTTTTAATCCAAAAAACCACTGCATATGAAATGAACAAAATGTAGTTGAGTGCAAACAATCGCTGTTATCGGTTATTTACCTAACAAAATTCCGATAAGCGTCTTTCATTTTATGTATATCACGATGCTGACCTGGTTTTTACTGACAATGAACATACTGCATGTTGGATACTGAATTAACATTACATTATATGTTATGATGTTATGATAACTGTGAGAGAGTATCTACGCAAAGTTTAAAGAAAAAAGGCTTAACCCAATATTATTTTAAATAAGTTAATCGCGATTTAGATAATGAAAAATAAAAAGAGATCCTTACTTTGTTTCTCGACAATACAACATAAATTGTAGCAGTTTTCCTTGTTTTCTAGTCAGTTTTGAATGTGTTCCCGACAGTTCAAGTTCATCAAGGTTTGGGTGTTCTCTTATAAATTCGGAATTACGATGGACAACCTTAAATACTGCTGGAATTAACTTTGTACTATAGATTGTTCATTAATTAATTTTTTGTTCTATCAGATAAAGTTCTTCACACGGTGGAAATGCTGCAGATTTCCAACCAACGTCACACAAATGCCGTTTTAAAGAATAGTTTAATCAAGATCCCTGTCCTTACAAGTAGGCAATTTTGTTTTGTCGTTTCATTTGTTGAAATCACAAAGAGCATAACAAACTGTGCATAAATTATTTG
Source organism: Orchesella cincta (assembly GCA_001718145.1). Taxonomy (NCBI): domain Eukaryota; kingdom Metazoa; phylum Arthropoda; class Collembola; order Entomobryomorpha; family Orchesellidae; genus Orchesella; species Orchesella cincta. Next base: position 16,448 of record LJIJ01002887.1, read on the forward strand.
TACTCTGATTAAATTTAATGATAAGAAAATATTTCATACACTCCGGTTTTATGAAAATTAAATTTTGCAGTGTACTCATATTGTCCAATACAGTTTTTGAAAATGGATTCCTTTTGTGACAGGAACTCAAACTTTCAAAGATAATTCAAAGAAGCTATTCTTGCAGCCAAATTTTAATACCTTAAGTTACAGACAAAGCTTATAATTACATGTTAAACAATTATTCAAAACATGTAAGTTACGCACATAATGGCATTCTGTTTCATAAAATTTGGGGTATCAAAATCAATAATTTTATTCCACATATACGAGCCGGGACACCAAACTGTACTGTCCCTGGATTTGACATTGGTCTGTAAAATTAACTAGTTCTGCGTAGTTATCATCTAACCAAACCCCACCAGTTATCTTACAGTCAATGTCTACAATTCCTTGTTTTATGTTACTTCCCTTACTTCCCAGAACATGCAATTTGGACGATCATTGAAAAAACCTTGACATACATGCATATTTCGTCAGATACAGGTTGTTTTTTTCTGCTGCAACCAATTTTACTTTTTCATTTCCTTTCATTGCAATTGTCCTCAAAACGACTCCTGGAAACAATATTGCTTCACTTTGCCCTTTCAAACAATTTTCTTTTCTTATTAAACCCCTTTGAATCATGCAAAGCAAGCGTTACTTTAAACTGCTGGGTTACCACACAAAGTGGGCCTTAAAGTTATGGTCATGTCCATTCCGTTGGGATATCACCAGCAAGAAACTTATTGTGGATACAAATAGTTATAGAAAGTTTGCATTTTCGGTTGGAATATTCTTTTTCGCCTCAGTATTCTCGGTTGTTAGAACAATCATTCAAATCCTCGGATGGGAAAAATCCAGCAGTTCTTCATTTTATTTCTTGTGCTGTATATCCATAGCAAATGTACTTTGCTTCGGAACTTTTCTAATTGTTCTTCGCAAGCCAAAAGAATTTTCGAATCTTGTCACTGAATATTTACGGCTTCTTTACTTCCTAAAACGTAAACACATACATTATTCCATACGTAATATTCTTCTTGAAATAGATCTAAATTTACCAATAATTTTATAGAAAACTTCATGCCCGGGTTTGATCCAAACGTTTGTTTCAAAACTCTGTGTTATGATGTCCTAATTTTTCTCTCTGGATTATTCTACTTTCTGGTTGCAGTAGTGATTAGTTTTTTCATGATTATGTTTTCCCATTGGCCCATGTTTTACCCTTCCTTGTTTTCCCAAATTCCTGTTGAAATTTCACTGCTTCATGGAATATACTCTGTGTGGATTTTACAAATGCTTTACTCTTATTTCTCTGTCGTATCAACTATATTTTTGGGTTTTGTCCCAAATATACTGAGCATTTTTAGGGAGTTTATTTGTACGAGGGATGGAAGCTGTACACCACTTGGATTTCAAAAAGCAACGGGCGGCTTTCGAACTATGGAGAATTTATCAAAACTTTTCCGACGGAACCAAATACTACATAGAGTTATATTAGATGTATTTTCAGTCTTCATTACTCCAGTTCAAACTGTTACATCGTACCTAATTATTTATTGTAATTACTCGCTGATAAGGCATTGGACGGGAATGGAGACAACTGTGGTAATCATTCTGGGCGTTTGGCTAGTTATAAGTTTAGTTGGTACTTTGACATTGCTTGAAAGTAGTGCAAAATTTTATAGCTTGAGTGACGCAGCTCTTACTTCAATGAGAAGAAGGAATAATTGGGGTGACAGGAGTAAAACAACGTTTATGAAACAGTTTTTGAAATCATGTAGGCCGCTTAGCATTGGCTATGGTAAAACGTATGTGATTAGAAAGGTTAGCATTCTCAACTTTTTAATGTTTATAGCTAGAGGAACCGCAAGGGCACTTTTGACCCTTACAGAGCTAAAGCTAAATAGATTACGAAGTAGCTTCTTAGGCTGATCATATGAGCTCAAGAAAGTTGGTCGCTGTTGCAATGCATGCAACCCCATTCCTGTCATTGAATAAATTACTCAGTGATGTTTCGGGCTGTTCATGCCCAGCCCGTTTCTTCTTCTCGTCCTCTTTTCGTGATTTTTAGTAAAAACACTTGCACTACTGCTAACGTTTTTCAATTTTCAGTGAATAACTTCACTGATTTACATCAAAATCATCAAAATTTAAAATATTTTGCTTAAATAATTAACATTTGTTTTTAGTTACTTTGCTTTAGTCACTTAACCGGTACCATAAAAAACATGGTTTTATGGGTTTCGGCGTACATATGTACATATGTTTTGCGGTCATGTTTTAAACTTTTTCTTTTGTTCGTAACTCCTGGGTCGCATAAAAATATATTCTTCAGTTTTTTCGACTGGGTTCTTAACTACTTGACGGATTTGGTTCAATCATTTTAATGATTATATTTTCATGCCACTTGGCATTAAAGTTACATTGATAACTGGCAAAAATTTCGAAATATCAAATTTTCAAATTTTTGGGCCGCATGTTTATTTATGGTGTTCATAAGGTTTTGGAATAGCCAAGTTATCTAATACTTTTTAGTGTTTCATGTAAATAATTATTTTATGTCACATAATAATTTTGAAAACCCTACTGTATGTGAAATTCTGAACTTCAAATAACTAAAAACTACTTATTTTTCTTCTTTAAAAACTTATTTATCTGTATATGAAATTCCCTAATCAAAATTTTATCGCAAACCAATTCCTTGAGTTCATATGCATCAGCCTCTCTTAATTAACTGAAACTTACCAGAATAGTTCTTAACATGACTCTTTCAGTAGACTCTTGAATAAAAAGTTTAGAAAATCTACTGTATCTATATATTCTCTTCATGAGTTAAATCTGTTAGCAATATTAGGGACTCTAATTAACTTGAAAACCGATATAATGGAGAGGGTTTGCTGCGTTCAGAAGTCACACTGCGATAGGAATACCGCTAAGTGCCTCAAAAGTCATTTTGATGAATTTTGACCAAAAATTTTCAAATGGTATTACAGAAAAGAGTTTTATGGAACATGTTCCATTTTTTTTGTGCCTCTATCTTTAAAATATATGTTTAACCTTGTCTCATCCTTGTAGCCTTGTAGATTATGAATATGGAAAAGGACCATGAAAATCATTGACTTTTTGACAAAACGTTTACTTTGCGGCTAGATGTGGATTGGATTTTCATCGAGGACAATATAGGCCTTAAAGCTGACACTTTTTCACGTAGGATACTATAGACGCCATTGACAATCCGATCCACATCTGCGATCCGCGTGGGCTAAATGAGTAAATAACTGAAACAAAATTCAAAAATTCATGTTAATTTTTTTTATAGCCACCAAACATTGTAAAAACTATTAGAAAGTACCTATTTGATGATATTTGTAAAAAAATGTGAACAAAAGTTGAACGTTTTCATGAAATACGTCCAGGTAACGAATTCTTGTTACTCTAAATTTAGAAACTTTCAGCATTTACGAAAACCGGAATCGCAGATGTGGATCGGATTGTCAATGGCGTCTATAGAATCCTACGTAAAAACGTGTCAGCTTTAAGGCCTATATTGTCTCGATGAAAATCCAATCCACATCTAGCCGCAAAGTAAACGTTTTGTCCAAAACTCAATGATTTTCATGGTCCTTTTCCATATTTCATAATCTACAAGGCCACCAAGGATGAGACAAGGTTCAACATATATTTTATAAGATAGAGCACAAAAAATGGAACATGTGCCATAAAACTCACTACTGTAATACCGTTTTGAAAATTTTAGTTAAAATTTCATCAAAATGACTTTTGAGCGCTAACGGGTATTCCTATCGCAGTGTGGATACAAGCAAAAGAAGCGATTACAATTTTTCATGCACGCAACCTTTTACTGGATTAGATTTCATGTCCTGGTTTTTTTACCTTTATGCTCTGCTCTGAAATATTTTCCTTGCTTCTGTCACGTTGAAGGAATAAATGCTTAATGACGGATATATTGAGACTCAGAAAGTTGAAAACCAATGTTGGCGACTACGTTTATAAAACTATAGAGGTTTTCACATCCTGTTGTTTTTATGCCTGCTCGCTTATCCTACAGTACTAAATGTATATATATAAATATATTTCTATGTATTGGTTTGTTTGATTTTTTATTGTCTGGTTATAACATAAAGGTTGGATTCCCTTTACGGAAAATGGGTCAAATAAACAAGTTTTTGTATTTTTGTTCAGATAAATGTGAAAATAGTCATGCAATCCCAAATTGCAATGGCTTATCTATGGCACACTTATCACTACGCTCATCTTAGGAGAAAAGGACATTAAATTACGTTTTATCAATGAACAAAACAGCTAATCTCGTCGCATACTACAACTACACAAAATTACTACTAATTATCTACATCTTTTAACTTTCACATGATGCACGCAGAATAAAAAAGTTTCAACAATAACAAATGGTTTCCTTGACGACAATGCGATGTGACACCAATTGAAACACCACTCTGGTAGATATGGGCTACATGTGATAGCTCATCTGTTGTTATGTCAGTGGTAGGCATAAGTATACAAATATGTTAGGTAGGGCTCAGTTCCATCCATCCATCCAATACAGGACTTTTAGACTAAGCAAATATTTTAAAAATGATTTCCACTTAAAACTTAAATTGGTTTAATATGACTAAAATGAAAATTTGTTCGAACTGGATAAAGATTTTGACTGTCAGTATAAATCTCGCAATGCTTTAGTTATCAATAGTTTCCCTTCTTATATGTATTAATTTCCCACTGCTTGTGAGCTGACTGACACGAGAATTACACCGGTTTTTTACAACATATTATGCCGCCGCCCGTTAAAAAATTGTGAACGTGATTCGAAAGCAGTTTTAAAGCAACTATTCATTTCAGGTTTTAAAATTACATAACACGGAAGACTGGTGCCAGCCACATATATTTGCTATTATGCTACTGTTGGCATGCTAAGAGCTTGCTTAAGCAAAATGTAATTCAACAAAATTTAATATCACTTTCTTTGGTTCGGTATTAGATGTGCATATTAGAATATTATGCTGGCAATATTTTTGTACTAACACAAACCGCTTCAAACCTGTTTTATCAAAAAAATTTATATCGGTACCTTTTTTCCAAAAACGAGAAGTTCCACCAGCTTTATGAAATCGACCTGATATGTGTGTTTCAGTTGAATCACGTAAAGTCAGTAATAAATACCAGCGTAAGTTCAGCATGTTGGTTATTGGCCGGGGGCAAATGATAAGTTTGCGATGGGGACAATTTGCAGTTTTTTGGTGACTTGGCTAAAGGGGCGGCAGTTTCTCAGAAGTGTTTAAATGGATTTAGCTGAAATTTGGCACACGCATTCTCCTAACAATTCTACAGGTAGCACGTAAAGAAATTTTTGAAACTTCTAGAAAACACGCACGTAAATTTAAAACGGAGAATGGGAGTTGAATTTCTATGAATTCAAAACATATTTCAAATAATTTATTCGGTTTGCGATTGCAACTCAGCGAAATGCTTGTAAAGGGGAAGGGCCTGCTGGCGTTCTGTGATGGTGGGGTGTTGTTGGTCCCTATTTTGATTATGTATGGTCAAAGCACTATGTGTGGGCAGTTGGTGGACCTCTCAATTGATTTCAAGAAGGATACGCGGAAGATGCTGGAAGGGGATGGTTGCCTTAACAAGTTTGCGGGGAGTTGTGATACTTTCTACATTCAGGTGGCGTATCCATTCTATACTGTGCATAAGGAAACGTTCTTGATGTTCTGTGAGCAGTCCGTGGATTGGACTATTAATTGCGTACTTGGATAAGATATGAGCTGCTCAAAAAATTGTTGGATAAAATAACAGGTCCTTAATGTTTCTTAATGTATTTCAAGTGTATAGAAGTTTCTTTAGAGATAGTTATAATAGCCTATAAATACATGCTTACAATTATGGACGCATTTGGTTAACTAGTTTGTATTGAATAAATAGTTTAATTAATCCATCTAATTTTATAAAATTGCGAAAAAATGGCAATGCAGTTGAAAGTTATGCTTGCTTTTGTTACTGTGAACCTAAGTAATTAAGGACGATCGCTTCTCAGTTAATTGATAAATAGTTACGTAAAACGGTTTAAATGTAGTTTATAAATCCAAATAAATTCCTTATTATATGCCTACCCAATTGGGTTTACGAATTAAGACGTAAATAATTCAATAAACTGTCCTTGGATATTGCGCAAGATTCATGATGACGCGAAGTCTTGCGGAATGCATGTCGATTGGACGCTTGGAGCCTCAGTGGGTCGTCAAAGGAGGTATGACGCTGTTGGTATTTAGCATACTAATTTGAGTTACATTTTGTTCGTTTCAAAAATTGATCAAGAGTACCTACAAATAATAGGTTTGCTTGAAGATCTGCATTTTTGATATTTG
>LJIJ01002888.1:8511-22863 GCA_001718145.1 Orchesella cincta
ACTGATGTTTGCTTTTACATTAAGACTGTCCTAGTATCATCTCTGTTAATTATAATAAAAGAGCTGTAAGAGGATTGTTGCAGCTAACTGTTTTGATTTGACGATATTTACTGGTTCTAGGCCCACATTACTCTGTGTAACGGTGGGTGGTTTGATTTTGAACATTCATTGTTTTGCTTTTTACCGCACTTACAAATCAAAAACAATTGCAAACAACGGACCACCAATCCGAAAAGACTAAACCTCATCAGTTGAGAGAAGCCGGATAGCTTATGAACTTGACCGGTTTGATTTCCCCTTTGATCCCAGCAATGAATGAAAAGCGGACGGCTTGGTGTTTAACCCGGATAATTTTGGCGATCGGGAAAACTAGCAAGTTTATTTGACAGATGAGAAGAACGGCCCAGGGCAGCAGCTAAACAATTATCGCCAAAAAGCGTTGGGTGGTGCTAGTAATGAACGGGGGAGACAGACTGTCGAAATAGTCGTGTAATGTATCTTTTCGAAAAAGCACTATGTAGTTGCAGCGATTGTCAATAAACCGAATAGGATCCAATTGACTAGGCCTTATTCCAGTTCCATAGGCTTGCGCACAGGGAGCATAGCCAGGACCTAGGTTAAATCGCCATTCGGATTTATTACTCCTTAGCTTGAAAACAGTTTTTCGTGCACGCGAATTGTAAAGACCAGAACCCAGAAGCGGAATATTTAACTATGTGCTGATAAAAAAGCATATTTGCAGTGTGTATAGTGTCAGCTAAAACCTTTTTGGGGTCTATCATTTGGTCAATTTTTGGGATTTGAGCAGCAAATCTCCAGATTCTTTCTTCTTTAATAAACAAATCGTTAGACAGGTTCTTATTATCCATGAAATTTATGAATTACTAGAAAGCGCAACAAACCAAATCATTGGTAGATGGGGGAAGAACTGAGTAATCGGTAGTTCACCTAATGACATTGTGCCCTGCGAATACAGATATTTTTTGATTCATCAGGAAAGCGTGTTAGAGTGCCAGATTTTGCCAGTATGTAATTAAGATTGGCGATGAATTTTTCCCTTTTTTTACTCAGCTCCGTCGTAATCTACGTCATCTTCGGAATATGATTTATTTCACTCTTCATACGCATCGGATATTCTTTTTTCGGGTTACTGCACTTTTTACAAACTCAGATCCGATAAGCGGTTTTCATCACTTAAAAAGCGAATGCACTTGGGTTTTGTCTAAAAAATAAAAATTATTTTCCTAAACTTTTATGGGCAGATAAACCAACCAAAATGTGGTTTTTGCAAGTCGAGTTATTGTTTTGTTTTTATTTATTAACTTTCTTGAACTTGCATACGTGTAAATGATCTTCTTTATTAGGCATGAACTAGTTTCAAATAAATACCATTATTTTACATTATCTTCCATTTTTCCACTCAAATTGTACCAAACTGGAATTTCAAATCGCCTCGCTTGGTTCATATTACATTTTTCAAGACTTACTTGTCTAAACGAGTTTGATGGGACTTTTACATGAAAACCGCTCTGATTATGAAATCGTGAAGAGCAAACAGAGAGCATCATACAACTAGTTAGGAGTTATGCAAAACGAAGTATGCTTTATACCTGGGATGTCGAGAAGGCGCTCATTCTCTTTTTTAATTCATATTTTGGGAAATGGTTTTGTTGTAAGCGTACACGAAAAGGGATCGATAAAAGTTGATAAAGCAGTATTGAAGAATCATGTTGCAAACGGTTTGCATTATTAGATAAACTCATATTACTCAAAGGGTGTGTAAGTGGTAAAGTGCTGGACGGTTCAAGAACATCGAGACCAGAATACCGGATTTCAGTGTACAGTATTCTGATGTAAAGGCATCTGCATTTTAATATTGAATACAGTAAATTTGATAAAATATTAGGGAAGGATTGTTTGGAATGCACTGAACTGGGTCGCTTAGTGGTTCGCAACAAACTTCATGACGAACCAATTATTGCTTATGACACATCAATATCCTTGATCAAATGACTTGACAAATTAGAACTTTTTGTAGATCTTTTCCTCTGGTGAGATAGTAATTCTCCATAATGATTGTGGGTCTGACTGATAATGTAATCAAATGGAGAAGAGGCCTGAATACCACCTGATTACCTGTTTGGGCTCAAATTGCTTTCAAAATCCTTTCTGCACAAAGTCTTGTTTGTCATCCACAGGCAAAAAATTTGATTAAGATTCATTCTGTACCTATTCCGCTAAGGCTTGGTTTTCAAGTCGAAAATATGTGTATACACAAACGTTAGAAGTTCAGTTCATCACCACAAGCTTATTATGATTTAGTTGCACTAGTTTATCCCTTTTCATCCTTGACTCTCATTCGAACGCTAGAGATGGCTAAAGTGCTGGCTTACTGATTGATTTGGCAACTTTAGGCTGGATAGGCGTTATTCCGGAAGTATGTTTAATTCGGTTTAAGAATAACATATCTTAAGAGATGGAAAAGTTTGGAAAGGCTTACCCAACCTGTGGAAGTGAAAGCCACAAAGAAGAATTCATGGGGTACCGATACAAGATTTAGGTAGTCCTCAATTTGTCAGATGCACTTCTATTGTGGATCCGCCCATCTCATTCCTTTATCGCCCAGTCTCCATTTGAGTTGTTTGGGAAGGCAGTATACAAAGTCTGTAGGGAAGCACACATTAGCAGCTGCAAGTCTAAATAATAATGTTGGCCCTAAAAGATTGAGTTCATAAAAGAATTCTTGTTTCCTAACATTGCCGCGCACAGGTCGCTGGGCGCAGACCATTCCAATGCCATCAAAAGACGACGTGCATAGAGGCTGCTGGAACTATTTTTGAAGATACTCAGGATGCCATCAAAAACGATAAGAGAATGCGAGAGAAATTCTTATTTGGATTGTAATGACATTTTCTTAGAATGAAGGGAAATGGGGTATAGAATGAAGCATTTTAAGGCAAGAGCGAAGTTATTTAGATTTGAACAGTTCAGGTTAACCGATATAAGATTTGTATGGTATGCGTAAAATGCAAAAAATGATGACAAAGACGTCATGAAGGTTTACTTTACACATGCGCTCCTTATTTTTGAAGGAGGAGCTGAGATCGCTCGCGAATTTACCAAGTCTTGGCTATATTTTTGTATTGGTTATCCTGCGGATAAGACTCCCACTGGCAGGCTCAAAGTTTCATTAATAAACGGAGTTGACGCGAACGCCTTGTTTTTATTCTACTGCAAAGCTCAATGATGTGGGTAAAGAGTGCATTCTTTACGGGCATTTTTAAATATGCTTCAATTAAAATTCGTGTTTATTACAAAAAAATTGTATCTACCATAAAAATAACTAATCATAAAGATTGTATTGTAGAAGTTATTTTTTATCTAGCTGGGGCACGCTCGACCGCATTCACTGATGTCATCATCCTCTTTCTATTTTTGATGATGACCACAGTGAAATCGGCAAGCCCCAGTAAAAAAAGTAACCAAAATACAAGTCTTTTTAATTTTTATAGGAAATTTAGGTGTTTTAGGAGAAATCATTAAAGGCAAATTGATTTTTTTTGTAAATGACGCAACGCACGAAAACTTTTATCAAGTTGAAGCATATTGAACGAGAAATGTCGCTTAAAATTTATTGAATTTCTCCGCAGAGCCGCCATTTTTACACAAGGCGCAACTATCACATGGGACTCTCTTTCATATGCAAAAAAAGACAAGGTTGATTTTCCGACTTCTGCTTCTTTTATTTACCTCAGTAATACGTTTAGCTGTGATAATAGCAAATTAAATACTTTTCTAAGACGTCTTGTAGGTCTTTATGCGCTTGTCTAGGGTTTAAGCTCAAATCGATACACTTCCCGTACGCCTTACTGATGTTTTCCGACCATCACTATTGTTTCCACTTTCAACGTGAATCATCAATAAACTTCCTCTTGCTTAAGCGTCCCTCATCCTTGTTCTTCCTCATTTCTATGCATACAAGACGCATTAGGAGCAATGACTTTTTATTCCGTCGTTTGATGTTATGGGCATTTGGGAATATTCTCAATTTAGGTTCAAAAATAGTGTCCACAAGGCAATTCATTATTCATCACCGGTCGGCCTTTAATTGAGGCATTCCCGTTGAATTCTCGCAGGGCTCGCTACTTAGGCATCGTACGCCTCTTGTCTAGGGCTGTGACCCACAAACATTCCCTTATTACTATTGAGTCTGACGCGTAATGAGAGAAGAGTTGCGGGGATTCACACATTTGAGACTTTGAATCAGGGCTTCACCCATCTTGTTTTCGTCACAAAAATGGTTGTAAGGCATTCTTTTTTTTTGTCCACTTTTTCATTTAAATATTATCTTAGAGGCTTTCGGGAAATCCATTACGCCCCACGCTACCTATAATCAATAACTCAGTAAGTTGCTTGTTGATCCAGAAGAGTCAGATCACGATTATTAAAGTCGCATTGAAATTGCACTCTTACGTTCTCGCGCTGATGAAAGAATACATAATATGAAGCGTATGTTAACATTTGTGTGTGCTTTTTTTTCGTATACGAATAACAGTTAGTAATGTCGCGAGAAACTTAATTGTAGACAGCAGAGGTAATGTCAAATTTCTTTTGGGGCTTGTCGGAATTGAAGTAAATAGTGACGGCAAAATGTTACTTGAAGGGCCACTTTGCAAGAGTAATTCAGGCTGTTCTCTTTTTAGAGCATCAATATTTACTTTCCCTATCCATTTTTATGTGTGACAGCATTATTAAATACATTAGTGGAAAAAATTATCCCAATCAAAAGTATTCAACATGGAATCGATTTATATTGGTGTTGTGACTTCGGTCCTTACTAAGAACTTATTCCATTGAATTGCGACAAGGATTAGTCAAATATTTTATATAACAGTTAAAATGCATATTTGACATCAGACTAGAACCAGCTGCGATCCATCTTCTCTAATTATATTTTTATTTGATTCGGGTGCAGCCATTACACTGGAGCCCCGTAATTTCGTCGAAAACTGGGTTCCAAGATTAAAATTATTAGAACTATTCAGACAATGTTGGTAATGTAAAGTGCTGAGGCAACCTTCTTTTTCCAACCATCTACAACTCGACTTTATCTCCTCCTGCACGCACAAACCAAGCCATTTCAAAATATGATAGGAATTGAGTCAACCAATCGACGATTCTCGCTAAAATTGTTTCCGTTTAAATCGTTGCTTAGTTGTCTTTTTCATTTTATCGGTTAAATTTACAGAAGCGTGCATTGAATATAATAACGTGACGCTTTTGACCGATAAACTTTGGGTTTAATGCTTCATTTCTCTGAATTTATTGGATTCTAGACATGCCACTAAAAGTTCATCTGACCAATTCACATTATGTAATCAACAACTAACTCTTTTAGACAATTACGTTTTGTAATATGAACGGCAGCGTTTCTTTGGTATGAATGGGATCATACATTTAAACGTAATTTTTACATTGAAAAAGACATGCAAAAAGCTGCATCAAGTAATAACTAACCACATTTTGGTTGGTTTATCCTGCATAAAAGTTAGGAATATTTTTTTAAACGGCATTCCTTACATGAAAACCTTTAGATGTAAACGAACGTGCAAGAGTGCAAATAAATCATATTACAGTGTAGGAAGGTAATACCATCATAACCTTTCTTGAAATCAACGCATTTAGGAATTTCTCAGTTTTCCCCTTACCTTTGATTGCTTTTCAGCATAAATATGGATAGACATGAGAATGGCTCCTCATCCCAACAACCAGTGCAAATGATTCCACTGCAATCCGCTTTATACAATCCTTCTGGTTCCTTGCTGCAACCGAATGCATTTAACCTAGGTCCTGGCTCTGTCCCTGTTGCGCAATATGGAACTGGATATGGCTATCATGGATACCCTCTTCCTACACCTGCTCAACATAGTGCTTTTTCGAAAAGATCCGCTCTCGCCTGTCTCCCGTTCCTTCTCCCACTGACTGCTGGGTTTATTATCTTCATACTTGCCGTTTCGGTCAAATAGGACACGATAACGGTTTCATAGCGGCTATGAGTTTTTTCGGTTGTTGGGTTGTTGCAATTGTTTGTGTAGTGCGATGATGTTCATCAACCACCGTTACACCCAAGACGTATTGGGACAGCATCAACAGTTAGTGCAATTTCAACAACAGCAGTAATTACTGAACCAAGTTAACTCAGAACCTGGCTCAATTCGTATTCAAAAATCACATTTTTAATGCCAGTATTATTTTATTTAATAAACATTATAATAATATGGAAAGTATTTATACAAACATCATGATTATTTTTCTGAGAATAAACTGCTACACGTTTATAACACAATTCTAGCTTTCTTTCAATTCGTTGATTAAAAACTATTACAATTTTTATTTCGATTTTGGTCTCTAAATATTCTTACAAAGATTCCTTCTAAAATAATGAGGTTACATCACTTGCTCAGTGCAAATGCATTTTTATAGTTTATTTAAAAAGTTAAATAACGATATCATTATCGCTTTACTTGACCATTGCCCTTTTCACGGTTAGGATTCAGCTTTTTGTAAAGAACATAATTCATTTCGACGCCGAGGTTTAAGTGCTTTACAAAGCAAACTGAAAAGTGGTAAAAGGGAGCATCGACTGGATTATTTACCTCGTCATTGGAGCCTTTTCAGATTTAACCAACAGCTCTTTTCGGAATTCGGATTCTTTACTTAAATGGAAACTTTACCATAAACCGTGAAAAGGGCAATGTCTCTTGTTAAGGTTGATTACCAAATATGCAAAAAAACAACATCACTCGTACCAATAAGCTCTGACCTATATGAATAAAAAACATGCGACAATAGTAAAATTTTTTTTTTCTCTGTTCTGTTTTTGTGCTACGCTATTTCTGTATCGGAGCATAAGGAAACACAGTATTAAATTTGCCATTGCTTCAACAAATTGTGAGTTCTTAAACCTCTTGTCAAACCCGGAACCAATTTTTGTAAGTGGCTGCAATACTCAAGTCAATCTTGAATTTCCGTGTCTCCTTCATAACTTCCGTTTCAAGAAAACCCAATGTTTTAATATTACCGTTAGTTGATATTTTTCCATTGTACTGGCCACATCTTTGCTTTTATTAATATTTCTTCCACTTTAAACCGTTTTAAAATGAGCACTTGGTCCAGGTCAATTGGTTATTCAGTTTTTACCTTACAAGGTGTCCTGTTTTCAAAAGCCTTCCATGAGTATTTTGAAGAAAAGTTAACGCTGGCGTCGTTTGTAATTGTACTTGTGCTGGAATTGAGCGTTTGTGCATTTTTGCTGGGCAGATTCCGTCCCGGATATCTCAATGGGACGGAATTGACTTTATGGATACTCTCAATGTTGTATCGATGCTCAATCTTTATATTTCGGTTTGTACTTCAAGCATTGAAAGAGACGCATGAAGTAATCTCTAGGCGTCAAGAACGTCCACAAAGTAATCACAGAACCAGGTCCCGCAGACCTCAGACACAAACTGCTCGATCTACTTGATCAGGTAGAAAACAATTCAACTGCTTACATATAAATTATATCGCTTCTTATTCGGAGAGCTTGATTTGATCTGTTTCAGTCATGAATTTGGTTTACTGATATGATTTAATATGGTTTAACTCGGAGTACAGGCCAATTCAGCAATATTTTATCATCCTAATTATTGTAGATGTTGTCTGGTTGCTGGAAACCAGCATGCATTCTAATTTAATTCAAGTCTTGGTCAGTAAAACCTCAGAATTCACAATACAACAAAATTACAAAATTTTACTAAGGAAAAACAATAGTACCTACTTATTGGTAAATTGTAATTTCCCCTATCTCATCACATACTCACGTAAATAAACCAAAGTTAAATTCTAAAAGCATAGATTGAATATGATTGTAATTTTTTATTTAGAGCAAAACCCAACGACGATTCTGCAATCCACAAATGAGTGCGTTTATTTCACTGCAAGAGATTTGCAGTCCAATACGACCTATGCATAGATTGATAACCTGCCTAATATAATGAAAAGTTCATAATGTAACAAATATAAGCATATTGTACACTATGTTTCATATTATAGTGTGCATATACATCCTTCCTCAATCAACTCTTCTCAACAGCAAAAGTTGCTACGTAAATAAATGCAGCTTTTGCTTTGCTCTATACTCAACCAATAAAAAAAGCTCTGCTCGTTGCTTTTGTCTGATATTTAGTATGGAAAAAATCCTGATCACGCAAACTTTTATTTGCTTGAACCCTGCGAGACATTCCAACCACAAAACGTTTTCCGAAATAGGTACGTAAAGCACTACACGTTTTTGTCAACCATCACACTTGTCATTGCACAAAAAGTTTATGTGTTTGTCACGATGAGCTCACTAGTCTCAAAAAGGTCTCTCATTCATCATCTACATACATTTGCTCGCTCTTGAAAATTGTGAATCCAAGTGAGATTTAGCAAGTAATAAAATGATTAACTTAAAATCATATGCACTTAGTGTTGTTTCCTTTCTACAGTTGCAGCTAGGTAGGCAGATTTAGCACCTAGAAGCTAAATTTAGCTACCACAAGGTAGCTATATTTAGCTACCTTTTACATGGACAGGATAGGAAACGGTAGCTAAATTCTGCTACCTTACCATTTTGATGCGCGGTTGATGGAGGTTTAGAGTAAAACTTTCACTCCCAGTTGAAAGAGCGTGCCCGAATTACCTTTGAAACTTAATATCAACCATTTTCAACCATTTTTTGAATTTTCACCTATCCTGCTTACGTTGGCGGATTTACAAGGTAGCTAAATTTAGCTACCTGGTAGCAGAATATACCTACGGTAGCAGAATTAAGCTACCTTTTTGGTAGCTAAATTAGCTTCCAGGTAGCTAAATCTGCCTACCTAGCCGCAACTGTTCTAGGAATTTTCGCTGCTTGTGTTCTGCAAAGGTAATTAAAGTTACGAAGTTTAAACTGCTTTTGAAAGAACAAATTTTATTGTGTCTGCATGTGATCCATATGGCAAAAATCTTTATATTTCAGTACAAAACAGATGAGCAGTTGGTTGGTATCTCTTGCGTCATTGTTGTTCACTGAGTTATGGAAAAAGTACAACGACTGGAAGGAAACCAATAACCCTAAAGTTGTGAGAAAATCATATCAACCAAATCGTAATCACTACGGAAACCGTGGAAGAACGTCATGGAGACCCAGAAATGAACCGAAAACAGATAATGTCGTCGGGTCTGGCACGGATTTTCATTGGATTTGGTATGAAATGAGACAACACAAATAAGCACCAACTAAATTTTCTTGATTTTTAAACCGCTGAAAATAATTTAACTTTGTGCAGGTTGACATGTCAAGATTTGTTCAAAGCTCTTCTTGTAGTTGTTGCAGGTGCACTTAAATGCATAAAGAATCTGATTATGCAGCAGCAAGCCAACTCAACTTCATACGAGTTGAACATTTTAATTTATCTATGCAACAATTTATATATATTTATACAATTATAAAAACCATACAATCAAGTAAATTAATTACACAATTAACAACCTTATGATTATTATACGCATTTAAATAAAATTTGTAGAATATAATAATACTAAAACTGTTGTATGCAATTTTCACACCATTTTCATGAATTGTCCAACAAGTCTTATTGATTTAACTTTCATATTGTAGTTTCATTCTTAATTTAAGGCAGAGTAAGTTGACAATGTGGTCAACGCTCACATTCATAAACTCCAGGAACGTTTCATTACTCATCCTAAAAAATGGATGAGTGGACTTGACAACCAGCGTCTGAAAGGATCTTGCTGTCTTGTACGCAACTCGTTTTCTGCTTGACAACTTGAGAAATGCATTCCTCATATCATCCGAGGTATCCACAACCTTCCCAGAAAGGAGCATTCCAACCGGCAGATCAAAATCGGAAAGAAAATGAAAACAGCAAACATAAAGACCAGCCCATGATTTCCATTTGTAACCAGCGTTCCAAAGTTTCTTATGAGAAGAAATGCCCAACGACCAAAGCCAGATGGATGATCGCAATATGAAGGGCAAATCTCATCTTTCCAATGATATCATTCAGATTTGACATCAAGATCTGGTGACATCTACAAATCCATATTATTTTGTCAGCAGCAACATTCCCCATTTTCTCGGTGATAAACACCTTTTCTGCCTTGCCCATCAGCTCAGTGGGCATCACAGCTCCAAACCAGTTGCACACCGAAATAATAGGAAGGAGTCCAGTTAGCAAGTACGTGATGAAGGTGTTGGCCAGCGCAAAATTTGCCCAAGCATAGCTGACGCTGATGAGAAACATCATAAATCCTGGCTTGATTTCCCATTCGAAAACTTGAATGAGAATGTTATGAAGCGGATCCACAGGATGGTAGAAAAAAACAAGGAGAACGGGCGGAGGAGTCAAGCTTATAATGCAAATTAGGGCAACTGCAACTTCAAATCCACGTGAGGATTTTATCACCTCCTCCAGCAGCTCATTATCATCTTCTGAAAAAGAATCTTTGAGAAGCTTGTCCAACTTGAAACATCCATTGTAAAATCCGCATACCTCCACCCGCATTTCCTTCAGAATTGAGACAATCAAAGAGCAAAATCCGATCACAGCAACGGTGAAGATCAGGATAGTAATGGAGAGATCCTTGTAGAAATCGTTGTGTTGAGGAAGCTCAACTTCTTCAATGATATCTTGGAAATTGTAGTGGAAATAGATTATGCCGGAGATGAAAGGAATGACCGCGATCCCTTCATAGTAGCAATATATCCATGACCAGTGGACGTAGTTTGGACTCAAAACGCAGCGATCGGACTTGGAATCCCAGTAGAGGGTCGAACAACACACGTATTTTAAGATGGAGAGACGCCATTTTACCAATCGTTGAGTTTGTTCAGATAACATGATATTTATTCAAGGTAATCCACCGGGGCAATGCAAGACTTGCACAAAATGTTTATTACTTCTCTTGAAAATCATATTCCAGACTGACTTAACTGTGTCTTTTCCTCGGTATTTCTAGTCTAGGTTTCTGCACAACAGCTAAAAACTTCATGGGTAGTCCGGAATCCCACATAGTATGAATAATATTATTTTGATGACATGGAAAAGGAAGTTTTCTGATAAATCCTTCTTCAAATCCACATTTTAAATTACATGGAGTTTTTATCATGAATTTTAATAATGACCTAAATTTTGCTGGATTTCTTGATTTCTGGAGCCATACCTTTGATTTTACTTAACTAAACCATGCTTCCATACGATTCCTTTTTCCACATTGTACCGAAAACGTGACTTAAGTTTTGGAAGACTTGTCGAGCTTTCCGCTGGCTTCTAAAAATGTACCCGAACTGCACTCAAATTCTAGGCTAGTTTATTAGGTTTTGGTTCAAGGCATTCCCGTACCTGAAGTATTTTCATATTTTATTATGGCACAGTAGCGCACATATTTTCAAAAGTAATAGGTGTTACTGTGAACTACTTTAAATTAATGTGCCATATACCTACATATCCTACCAACTGCGCGATCTAAAATTTGTCTCTTTTGCTTGTATTATGTAGTACACGAAATTACAAACAATACCTCAATTAGGTTTTAAAATTTGTATGCCAAATGACTATTGACATAGATTTACTGCTTTCTAGAGGTCTCCTACTTGCTTAAAGTTTAGTAATTCGACGAATTTTAACTTTCTCTAGAAAAACATGCAAGTCAACTGCGGAACCTATCCTGTCCGACAGACAGAGGTCATCACAATTTTGCAGTCATGATCATGTTTACTGTTTCTAGTTTTGCTAGCAGATAAGAAAAAGATCGTCTTTCCCCTAATGTTAAATAGATACAGTGTTATACAATCATATGTGTTAATTTAAATGGGATTTCGAAAGCACCAGTTTGATATGTGTTGGTTTTATGTCATTAGAGTTGAAGATTACGCGTTTATACGGGCGAACGGCTTGTGTATACTTTTATGAGCTTTGTTGTCCGTATGTATACCATGTGGAATGCTTGGGAGCATAGAGTAAACAGATGTGATGAGATTGATGCGGAAAGGGATTCTCTGCAAAGGAGCAATGGTTTGTTTGCTTTTGCTCACTCTTTTGTTTTGATTTGCCTATTCCTGATGAAAAGAGAAAACCTAATGTGACTTTTATTTAATAATTGCCAGTTTTAACTAAAATTAAGTGACGAATTACGTAAATTGTTGAGAATAATTAAGAATAATAAAATAGTAAGTGTCGGTTTATCTAAAAATGGAGTCTGGGGATATTTTTGTTCGTGCTGGAGTGAGAAAGGTTGAGGATCGTAAGTGAATAATTATATTGTAATATTTTTTGAAAGTTAAATGCTGTGAATTTTGTTATGATGAAATGTCATTGTTAAACAGATATGATAGAAGGAAGGCATGCTGTTGAAAAGCTAAGAAAATTCATGAAGTCCGAGCCTGAGAGCAAGCCGCGACATCGAGTTTCTTCTGATGCTCTCGAAGTTTTTTACACGGGAAATGAGAAGACGGCTATGGGGTCAGAACCACAAAGTTCATCAAATCTGGGACAATCGTTGCGAGTTATTTGGGAAAAATTGAGTTTGAGGAGCCTGTGGACAGGATTATTTGGCAAAATATAAATCTGGGGTTTATTATTAATGCGAAAGAGTATGGTAGTATTGCCAGATTTGTGAACCACCGGTGCCAGAATGGGAATTTGGCAATGAAGAAGACGACTTTCCGAAGGAAAGTTTGGGCCCTCATTTCGGCCACAGTTTATGGTGAAAGCTAATTTGGAGTGGATGGAATTGCCTCTTGCGTAAAGTTGAGCATTCTTGGCAGGTTTTAGCTATGTTGTGTGGGAGGAATCTGTTGAGCAAGAGGAGGTCGTGGGGAAGGAATGAAAGCTGAATTGGGCTCTGTTTGCGTTGAGTCGGCTGAAATTGATGATGATTGATTGATGTGGAGGTGGAAAAGGTGACAAAACAGCCAGAGGAGTGGGCGAACGAGCAACTGGGGAAAAATATTTGGAGATTGGGAAGCTAGAGAAGAGGTGGGTTGCGATTCAGTTTCAGATGTGGGTGGTAGTGCAGAAGAAAGCAGGAAGAGACGCAGAGAGCAGATTTATGTGCATGTGGCAGAGTCTCATTTCCATTTTTCTCTAATGCCTTTTGAAGAGTAAACTTCTGTCCAAACTTTCTCTTCAAACCCTTTGGGAAATTGGCAGAAACTGGTAGAATCCCAGTAGCTGGATGAGCAGAAGTTTGCTTGCCCCCACCTCGAGTAACACGAGGAGAAACGGAACTTTTAACAGAAACTTTGGCACATTTTTGTCTCTCTTTTGAGGTGGACGTACTGGAGAAAAATTTGATGAAGATGACGAATCAGTGTCAACATCAGAAACTGGAAGGGAGCCTTAATTAATGAGCAATCTTGACACAAGCAGTTAGGCATCTAAAATTCAGAAAAGAAGGTTTTATTTGTTGAAAGCATGGCACATTATTATAATTGAATAAGTAGACACTATATTTCATATTTAATTACCTTGTAGTCTTCTGCATAGTTATAATTTAGCTCCGAGTTGGCTGGAATATCAGCAACAGCCTCCAGATATATGTTGGGAAATCGCATGCTACTCGTCTTCTTCATTGCCAAATTCCCATTCTGGCACCGGTGGTTCACAAATCTGGCAATACTACCATACTCTTTCGCATTAATATAAACCCCAGATTTATATTTTGCCAAATAAGTCCTGTCCACAGGCTCCTCAAACTCAATTTTTCCCAAATAACTCGCAACGATTGTGCCAGATTTGATGAACTTTGTGGTTCTGACCCCGTAGCCCGTCTTCTCATTTCCGTGTAAAAAATTTCGAGAGCATCAGAGGAAACTCGATGTCGCAGCTTGCTCGCTGGCATGAATTTTCTTAGCTTTTCAACAGCATGCCTTCCTTCTATCATATCTGTTTAACAATAACATTTCATCATAACAAAATTCACAGCATTTAACTTTCAAAAAATATACAATATAATTATTCACTTACGATCCTCAACCTTTTCTCACTCCAGCACGAACAAAAATATCCCCAAGACTCCATTTTTAGATAAACCGACACTTACTATTTTATTATTCTTAGTTTTTCTTCAACAATTTACGTAGCATAGAGTAAACAGATATGATGAGATTGATGCGGAAAGGGATTCTCTGCAAAGGAGCAATGGTTGTTTGCTTATGCTCACTCTTTTGTTTTGATTTGTCTATTCCTGATGAAAAGAGAAAACCTAATGTGACTTTTATTTAATAATTGCCAGTTTTAACTAAAATTAAGTGGACGAATT
>LJIJ01002889.1:0-22860 GCA_001718145.1 Orchesella cincta
ATCATTATTTTGTATAAAGGACTCCACATCCAATTCCCCCAAAAAGTAACGTCATCCATGTTGCCAAATCAAATGCGGATATATAGCCAAGTAGTGACAGAACTCCAGGATTATTGGTAGGAGTGCATGTGATGAAGTGGACAAAATGTCCCTTCGTGTTGTAGGAAACTTCAGTAATTTGATGGATTTCTAAACTGCTGCGAATTTCGGAAAACAAAAAACGCCCTACATCAAAATCTCTATCGTTAGCTCCAACTATATTTTGTACGTAACATTGGTAAATATCAGTTGATTAAACACTAGCTGCAGGTTAGCTTCGCTTTCATTCCAGTTTAAGAGGTACTCAACTTTCTGCTTAGGAAATTTGAACGTATATTGGTTATATATTATTGACACTTGCAAACTATCGGACGAAAGTTATCAAATTTAGCTCCTTGGTTTCGTACAGCCGGCTCAAATTTTTCAAATATTGGGACGGTAGTACCTCTATCTCATCTAAGTTGCATCTGTAGTTAAAGCCCTTAAAAGCTAGTGTGTAGGTAGATATGTAGGACTGCGTCGTCTTTGAATACTCAATACCAAATATGAATCTTGTTATTGCGGTATTGGTACTACCCAATCCTATATCCGTCATCCAGTACATATCGATAAGGGACATTGAAATGTCCCTGAAGACATACATTCGTAATAAGAGATGTGCTTGGCTAATTCCACTTGAACAAAGTAAAGGCCTGTTCGGAAAAGCGATAAGGGAATGCGACTTTATCAGTCTGAACTCTGTAGTCAAATATTGTGGATAAAAGGGAAGTCACAGTACTGTCGTATATATTTACGAAGGGAATATCCGTGGAATGGAATTGAGTTGGGGCCCATTTGTTGCAGCCGTTTGGATCCATGTAAACTTGTACAAAGCAGTTGCTTTTGTGGTGGGGTGAAGTAAGAAATTTGAAACACTGTCCGGCTAAAGGCAAAGCTTCTCTTCGTCACATGTCATTAAGCTTTGATTTTTGAAGGAACGTTTCCTGGTTTTTTGAAAAGGTACCGTGTAAGTATAACTGGATAATGCAGTGGCTTCATATCATAGTGATCGCCGAGTACGCTGCATTCTGTAAAATCATTCAATTAACAGCAGATTTATTGGCTACATTATAGAGATAAAATTAACATTGACCTCTACTGTAGAATGCGATCTTTATTACCAAGCTTAAGTAAATAACGCTTGTTTCTGTTTTAAGCATTAATTTCTGCAAAAAAGATGAAAACCAATTACCACTTAAAAGTTGCTTTTTTAGGATTAACACAAAAAAAGAATACTATAAAAGGATAATTACGTAGTGCGATGTTGTAAATTTTGAAACAAAAAGTATCCAAGAAATACATAAATTTTTCGACACAGAGAGTTTCATCTGTCATAAGGAGTCTAAAATGTTTAAATAACTATTTTGTACTTACTTTGTTTACAATGTCGTTCATGACGATGTTAACGCTGCAATCGTGAAACATATCCAGTTCCTTTTCCAGTGTAATCAGTGTGCTTTGAACACAAACGATTTGTAGAAGAACTCCAAGATGAAGTATAATCGTTAAATGTTGGCTTGCGGTAATCATGATATCCATATGTCGGAGAATTTGCAAGGCTTTTCTGGCCACAAATATTATTAGTTTTTCGTTTTTAGTGTTGAGAGAAATACCTAAACTTTAGGACAAAACCTATAAATACGGTATTTAAATGGATTTTGGATTTATTCTTAACACTTTCTTCTTATTGAGTGTAATGGAAAAGTTAACATAAACTATGCTTAGAATAAGGCTTTAGTTTACTTTAGTCATAGAAAGTTAAACGCAATTAGAATATTAACACATGGTTTTGAAGTAGATAAGAGATAATTTTCGAACAAACCAAAATATATGTAAAAACGAAGCTAAAACCCTTACTGGATTAAGCAAGTTCTAAAGTAAACTGAGCTATCCGCAAATACATGTTATACTGGAAACATTGTCCGAACAAAAATTGGTATAATCGCAAAATTCGTGTAAATAGATCTTGCGGATAGTTAGAAGCTGAAACTTTCAAGGTATTCCAATTTCCTGTCATGTCAACTAAATTAAAGGCGTGTCAATAATTGGGGTTCTTAATCAGAAACTTAAGTAACCCATTACGAGAATTTAACACTTAAAATAATAATGGGTAATCTAATTTACAATAAATTATTATTATTATCAATTTTCACAGCACGAACCAATTTATGACACCAAAAAACAATTTATTTTAGAACAACAATTTGTTAAGACACGAAACATTTTGATGGCAAACAAAATTAAATACGTGAATAAATCGACTAAAGTTTGGGAAAAAGATATATTTACCTGAGACCAGGGCCCGTCCTGTGGTGTCAGTTGGTGTCACGCCTGTGACAGGCCGTACCGCTGAATAGGCCGTACCACAGGTCGAAAATGAAGGCAGATTCCTTATTTCTAAACAAAAATTCTACGTTGCAGGATATTTTGAGCAATTCCTTTTTTGGTACGGCCTGATAGACAGTAAACGTAAAATAAATAAACAGTAAAATGAATAAAAATAGGACCAAATGCCTAATTTCGATATTTGTTCTATAGTTTGACAAGCCTGTGCGCAATGACACATTTTTTGCATAAAAATCCGGACTTTTAAAAAGTGTGACAGGCCGGACCAACGCTAGGACGGGCACTGCCTGAGACCATGAAAACGGATATTGAAACCAAACTTTGAAATTGAGTTTTCTTGCTGAGCTGGAAATTTAAAAAAAATGCTAAATATTATTCCGTATTCCGTACAACCTATAGTATGTAAATTTGAATGTTTTAACGTTAAACAACGTGTGAAGCCATTTTTGACACAAAGTATTCTAGCTTGTGTCAAGTTATGTGTTGCCAAAGTAGCGTCATTTCTGCTCAGTGGTCCTAAGTTCCACCATCGGCATAACCAGGAAAAAAGGTTAAGAACTTATTGGAAGAGTCATGCCGCAGCCAACACATCTTTATTGTCAAACAACTACAACTTTAACTCAACCTTTTTGCCTTATAACTATGAGCCAATTGGGTGCAATGCTAGTACCAGGAGGAGGAAGGGTAGGAAAAATTTCAAATAACTGATATGCAACATGATAGAAAGAAACGCAATTATGGATGTGGAGAAAGACGGCACTCACTAACGAGGTACCACTTCTGAAGTAACATGCCGATTTTGCCCATATTTTGCATACTTGCTCATTTTTTATGTGAAACTACCGTAGTTACATGGATTCCTTGCAATGGGCAGTCATTTCAAAGAAAATGATTTTTTAAAATTACCAATAGCCCTTACGCGTACGTTCAAATGCAATGGGACGATCAATTAGATGTGACCAGTATAATACTATTGAACTAAATACATTATAATAGATTGGATGTGAATAAGGTGTCGAAAATTTCCAAACAACCATGGGAAACCATATCATTATCATATAATGTATTTCAGCATTATATGATAATGATATGGTTTCCCATGGTTGTTTGGAAATTTTCGACACCTTATTCACATCCAATCTATTATAATGTATTTTAATTCAATAGTATTATACTGGTCACATCTAATTGATCGTCCCATTGCATTTGGACGTAAGCGTAAGTGCTATTGGTAATTTAAAAAAATATTTTCTCCGAAATGACTGCCCATGGCAAGGAATCCATGTAACTACGGTAGTTTCACATAAAAATGAGCAAGTATGCAAAATATGAGCAAAATCGGCGGGTTACTTCAGAAGTGGTACCCTCGTTAGTGAGTGCCGTCTTTCTCCACATCCATAATTGCGTTTCTTTCTATCATGTTGCATATCAGTTATTTGAAATTTTTTCCTACGCCTTCCTCCTCCTGGTACTAGCATTGCACCCAATTGGCTCATAGTTTTATAGGCAAAAAGGTTTGAAGTTAAAGTTGTAGTTGTTTGACAATAAAGATGTGTTGGCTGCGGCCATGACTCTTCCAATAAGTTCTTAACCTTTTTTCCCTGGTTATGCCGATGTGGAACTTAGGACCACTGAGCAGAAATGACGCTACTTTGGAAATGACGTAACTTGACACAAAGCTAGAATACTTTGTGTCAAAAATGGCTTCACACGTTTTTTAACGTTAAAATATTCAAATTTACGTACTATAGGTTGTACTTTCATACGCAATAATATTTAGCATTTTTTTAAATTTCCAGCTCAGCAAGAAAACTCAATTTCAAAGTTTGGTTTCAATATCCGTTTTCATGGTTTAAGCAGTGCCCGTCCTAGCGTTGGTCCGGCCTGTCACACTTTTTAAAAGTCCGGATTTTATGCAAAAAATGTGTCATTGCGCACAGGCTTGTCAAATATAGAACAAATATCGAAATTAGGCATTTGGTCCGGATTTTTTTTTCATTTTACTGTTATTTATTTTACGTTTTACTGTCTATCAGCCGTACAAAAAAGGAATTGCTCAAAAAATATCCTGAAACGTAGAATTTTTATTTAGAAATAAGTAATCTGTCTTCATTTTCGACCTGTGGTTACGGCCTATTCAGCGGTACGGCCTGTCGCAGCCGTGACACCAACTGACACCACCGGACGGGCCCTGGTCCAGGTAAATATATCTTTTCCCAAACTTAGTCGATTTATTCACGTATTTAATTTTGTTTGCCATCAAAATGTTTCGTGTCTTAACAAATTGTTATTCTAAAATAAATTGTTTTTGGTGTCATAAATTGGTTCGCGTGCTGTGAAAATTATATAATAATAATAATATTGTAAATTAGATTATTATTATTTTAAGTGTTAAATTCTCGTAATGGGGCTACTTAAGTTTATGATTAAGAACCCCCAATTATTGACACGCCTTTAATTTAGTTGACATGACAGGAAATTGGAATACCTTGAAAGTTTCAGCTTCTAACTATCCGCTAGATCTATTTTACACGAATTTTGCGATTATACCAATTTTTGTTCGGACAATGTTTCCAGTATAACATGTATTTGCGGATAGCTCAGTTTACTTTAGAACTTGCTTATCCAGTAAGGGTTTTAGATATATTTTGGTTTGTACGAAAATTACCTCTTATAATTAATCTACTTCAAAACCATGTGTTGATATTCTAATTGCATTTAACTTTCTATGACTAAAGTAAAACTAAATCTTTTATTCTAAGCATAGTTTATGTTAACTTTTCCATTACACTCAATAAGAAGAAAGTGTTAAGAATAAATCCAAAATCCATTTTAATACCGTATTTATAGTTTTGTCCTAAAGTTTAGGTATTTCTCTCAACACAAAACGAAAAACTAATAATTATTGTGGCCAGAAAAGCCTTGAAATTCTCCGACATATGGATATCATGATTACCGCAAGCCAACATTCAACGATTATACTTCATCTTGGAGTTCTTCTACAAATTGTTTGTGTTCAAAGCCACACTGATTACACTGGAAAAGGAACTGGATATGTTTCACGATTGCAGCGTTAACATCGTCATGAACGACATTGTAAACAAAGTAAGGACAACATAGTTATTTAACATTTTAGACTCCTAATAAAAGATGAAACTCTCTGAGGCAAAAAATTATGTATTTCTTGGGTAACTTTTTCTCCAAAATTTAAAAACACCGCACTACGTAATTATCTTCTTAAATTTTTCATTTTTTGTGTGATCCTAAGATGCTACTTTTAAGTGGTAATTGGGTTTCATCTTTTTTGCAGAAATTAATGCTTAAAACAGAAACAAGCAGTTATTTACTTAAACTTGGTAATAAAGATCCCATTCTACAGTAGAGGTCAATGTTAATTTTATCTCTATAATGTAGCCAATAAATTAGCTGTTAATTGAATGATTTTACAGAATGCAGCGTACTCGGCGATCCCTATGAAATGAAGCCACTGCATTATCCAGTTATACTTACACGGTACCTTTTCAAAAAACCTGGAAACGTTACATCAAAAAATCAAAGCTTAATGACATGTGACGCAGAGGAAGCTTTGCCTTTAGCCGGACAGGGTTTCAAATTTCTTACTTCACCCACCACAAAAGCAACTGCTTTGTACAAGTTTACATGGATCCAAATGGCTGCAACAAATGGGCCCCAACTCAATTCCATTCAACGGATATTCTCTTCGTAAATATATACGACAGTACTGTGACTTCCCTTTTATCCACGACATTTGACTACAGAGTTCAGACTGATAAAAGTCGCATTCCCTTATCGCTTTTCCGAACAGGCCTTTACTTTGTTCAAGTGGAATTAGCCAAGCGCATCTCTTATTACGAATCTATGTCTTTCAGAGACATTTCAATGTCCCTTATCGATATGTACTGGATGACGGATATAGGATTGGGTAGTACCAATACCGCAATAACAAGATTCATATTTGGTATTGAGTATTCAAAGACGACGCAGTCCTACATACCTACCTACACACTAGCTTTTAAGGGCTTTAACTACAAATGCAACTTAGATGAGATAGAGGTACTACCGTCACCAATATTTGAAAAATATGAGCCGGCTGTACGAAACCAAGGAGCTAAATTTGATAACCTTCGTCCTGATAGTTTGCAAGTGTCAATAATATATAATCAATATACGTTCAAATTTCCTAAGCAGAAAGTTGAGTACCTTTTAAACTGGAATGAAAAGCGAAGCTAACCTGCAGCTCGTTTAATCAACTGATATTTACCAATGTTACTTACAAAATATAGTTGGAGCTAACGATAGAGATTTTGATGTAGGGCGTTTTTTGTTTTCCGAAATTCGCAGCAGCTTAGAAATCCATCAAGTTACAGAAGTTTCCTACAACACGAAAGGACATTTTGTCCACTTCATCACATGCACTCCTACAAATAGTCCTGGAGTTCTGTCACTACTTGGCTATGTTTCCGCATTTGATTTGGCAACATGGATGACGTTACTTTTTGGGGGGATCGGATGTGGAGTCCTTTTGTACAAAATAATTGATAGCACACCTAAACCGTCATGCACGGATTGGATGCCAATTACATTTCCTACAGTGTTCTTTTGACAAGGAACCGCTGCATAGGGAAAGATGGATTGGTGGCTCATGGATTCTAGCTGCAGTTGTCATTTCGTTTTCTACCAAGGAGAAAATATCAACCAGCTGACTTGATTCAAAAAAGTTGGAGCTTTTTGAGATTCTGAGGGGAAATTCACAATTTTCTCCATTTGTTGACTCCGAGGTTAACAAAGCCAATTTGGAAGCTAATGAAAATTTAGTCTTGGACTAGATGCTAATTATCTAAACGTGGGTTATCCATCCACGGACACGCTTTTTGGGCTGCTATATTATTTTAGACACTGGAATGATACCCAACATGGTGCTCGATACAAGTTGGTGATAAATAAAAACGATGATTATTTCGACGTAAAGCACCCTGATTATATGATTGAGCAGACTGCGAAGTGTGGGAAAAATATATATGTGGATACTTGGGAAAACGTTGTGGAAGTTAAGTCAAAACTTCCTTTGCGCGGAGTGAATAAACTTGATATTGCGGTAAGTAAAGAGCCCTATGGCTACATGTATGAGAATTGGCAATTTCTCCGCTTTCAACTGCCGGCTAATTACGTTGCTACTAGATTAAGGTCTCTACATCACTCAGGGTTGGCGGAGCTTTGGATGAATTGGTCGCAAAGAATCAAACTATGGACCGATTTGGTAACTAACGAAAGAAACTCAACGCGTAAATTAAGCGGACTTTCTATGCAGAGTAATTTCGCTGTTGTATTTTACATACATGTTACACTGCTTATAGGAGCTTGTACATCGTTTATATTTGAGGTGAGACACTGCTTTAAACCTCTAAATATAAAAGTAGCAGTGATGAGTGCACATAGGATATCTGTGGCTGTTCAGAGAACAAGGTCATGAAGCTTAACTGGAATATATAGCTGTGTACAAGCCAGCCCTTTCAATTGAAATATTACTAATAGGCACAAATAAAAGTGGTCACCGAAAAAGGCGTTTTGCCCACTTTTTTTAGGCAAAATGCAAAGTAGGAAAATGTGTCACTTTTTGTACATAATTTTTACATTTTATTAAAAAATTTCACTCATTTTCTTTAATCGTCACTGGTCAAAAAATCTTTGTACAAAGTACAAACTTTACAGCATACACAAGAAAAACAACTCAAAACAGCAATTTATGGTAAATTTTCGAAATATAAGTTTTTGTTACTTTTTACGCTAATACAACTCACTCTATCATAAAGCCATTAAATTTTACAACGCTTTAATCTACTGAACTATCAATGCTCTTTTTTAATATCTGGTCTACCACGTTTTCACTTTGGCCAATGGGTACATCCTTCGCTTCAGATCTTGAATGAAATTTTTTGTTTCTTACAGCTATGCCTATTACATGCTTACAAATGGATTCTTTTTGAAACCTTCGACAGATGCATGTTGCACCATTCCAGCTTGATAGTTGTGAAATTCAATTTTACTTTCACTTCTACTTTCCACAAACGGCACGTATTTTTCTATAACTTTCAAGCGACTTCCAACTCGTATTTGTGTACAATCGAACTAGAGGTGTGCATTTCGGAAAATTCCAGCGCCCGGCCTGGCCTGCGCCCGCTAACGATTTCAAACAGGCACCTGCTGCCCACCTGCCAACTTTTAAAATTCCGCCTGGCCCGGCCTGCAGGCGCCCGCGGGCGCCTGCAGCGCCTTCTATGACCGTTTTTTAAATACTTTATCAAGTAAACCTAATTTTCTTTAAGAAACAGATGCTGGATATTAGAAAATTTACTACATACGCAGCTAAATTGATGTCAAAGGATATCAGAAACACTTTAAAGACTCAAGTTATGTCGACTCATTTCAGAACTTCCTGTTTTTTTTCAATATGAAGATGCTCCCACAAAGTACCATAATATTTGCAAACACGTTTATGTTAAAGCACATAAATAAACAAGTTAACAGCTCTGTCCGTAACCAGTGAAAAGTTGATAACTTTATCTACCGTCTCCATTTTGCATATTGTTTGGCATGTTTCCTCAAATTTCCTATTGAATAAAATAAAATTTATAACATGTGAACAGTACTTACTAAATGGTTTGCAGGATAATAATAAACATAGTTTGTGGATACCTACAACTCATAAGACGAGCTGATAAAATACTGCTGTGAGTTTTATGTGTATGTGTGCATTATGGATATGACTATAATCTTCATGTATGGTAATCTTTTTTTACAATTTTTACAAGCTACCACTACACGAATTTAATGTACACGAACACTCCTATAGTTTTTGTGAAGTGAAATATTTACTTAAAAAGTGTATGTTTCATTTAATCGGTGGATGTCTAATTCTTAAAAAGTGACACATTTCCTACTTTGCATTTGCCTAAAAAAAGTGGGCAAAATGCCTTTTTCGGTGACCATTTAAATGCATGCCTTACTAATATAATTTGAAAAGTCAATAATAGAAAGGGACCTTTGAATATATTTTTGGTGTCATTAATTTCTGCAGTTTAGTCACTTAAACCAAATAGCTAAGTTTTTAGTGTATGTTTATTATAAGATATGAATATTATTATTTTGATTGTATAATGAAATTCGAATTCGGCTACCACACACTCTTCGTTTACCATCTACCTTTCTCTCTCTAAAGGTCTCTAATAAATAAAGTCATATTTTCTGATAAAAACCTCGTACTACAGGAGGACCATTTATTACAAATTACTCATGAAACTCCAAATTGACTTCAAGCAGTACTAATTGATTTAGTCGTTTTATGGGCGCAAGTACTGTGCTTTCATATTTTCGAAGTTTCTAATTCGTTCCTTGGACCAACGGTGTTTGCTGTTGTTTTTCAAGTGCATCGTCACCTTCCACCACTCCACATTCTTGAAGGAACACCCAGCACCCGGACAAACGTACTTTGGTGGGTTCATCACGTGTTTTATCCTGTATATAAAGAAGTTTTAAAATTATTCCGAAACCTGCTAATAATACCATGATCTAATAAATATTTACTTCATGTGGCTGCACAAAGTGGTCTTGAGCATCTCTTTGTTGCAGAAGGAACACCTCTCTACTTTGAATTTTCCCAATTTTCCTTTTTTTATTCCCAAACGAGCGCGTTCTCTCTTTTTGTTGACGGCAACAGCTTGCTCGAAAGTCGCATAACGGTTTTGCCAAGCAACCGCTTTCATTTTTAGCAGAGTGGTTTCCCTGTACTTATTTTTCCACTTTGCGTTGAATTTATCTACAAGTGTTTTGTTAATTTCAGCATCGGATTTGCTCAATTCCTAAACCAAAAACAAGAAATATAATTTAGGTAGCCGTATTTTTCACTCACAATTTATTTACATCGTTCCAAAAAGGTCAGCCTACCTGTTGTGTCAGCTCCTTCTTGCATTTCAATACAAGGCTTTCCACTAACTGGTGAAATCCATGCCCCTTTTGATTCTGTAACTGATTTGAATCATTATCACGCAACTTTGCTTGCTCACCCGTGGACTCTTCTTCACTATTTGAATCTTCCCCAACTTCCTGCTCTTGATTTTCGTCACTTGCTGAATGATCCTCATCTACTAGCTCATTTTCCGATACTTCTAGTTCTTCATTTTCCGAATCTTCCAGCTCGTAATTATCATCATCTTCACCTTCGTCATTTTCCTCAGTACCTGCCACTTCTGCGTTCTCTTCCGTTTCGTCTTCTTTCCCGGCGTTTTGTTCCTGACGCTCTTGCCATTCGCAAATGGCTTTTTCATACACGTGTTTCCATTTGCCTGCAACAAATTATATTCATTTTAAAACTTATCTTTCGCGAAGAATAACTCAAGCTCTAGATGTTTACCTGCAGGTGCCTGAAACAGGCCTTCAACCTGTTTTCCCAGGTTGACAGCACACTCCTTAACCGACATTTGTTGCGTTGTTGTTCTTGTTCATGCTCACAATACATCACACACATTGCAAGGTCTGAAGAGTGAAAACAGATGTAGCCATAAATTACAGCATAGCATCACTTATGTATCGCTCCATGCCTGCAAGGTCTGCCATTCCAAGCTAACCTCTCAGAAAACTTACGTTGCCCCACAGTTTGTAGGAAACTATGTTGAATGTATACTTTTTGACACGCAGACTGCTTAAGTCCAATGTGAATTACAAATGTTTTACTGTAAATGCGTTGGAGAAGCCGAGTGGAATTATTGAGACTTAAATGCAAAGTTGCAGATGCAAATGTTCAAACACGTACAGGTTCTAAATGAGGATTAACTTCGTTCGCTATCATATTATTTAACATGAATTTTAACGCACGACTTAAAGTAGTAAATGGTTACAAACCACGTCTTACGTATTTCTTAATATTTGGAAGCATCATTATTTGAAATTCTGGTTTTCAGCAAAAAAATATACTCTTTTAATACTCACCAAAAGTTAATACGGATATTTTTCAGTATGTGTTGCATAATATCAATAAACTGTAATCTGTGATGAAACGCAAGAAACCAATGTGTTATCGAAGGTGGATACATCCAAGAAGCACAGACGTTTTGTAAATTTATGAAATTACTACTACTTAACTATTACAAAACATTAAAAATTTGATCTACTGTAAAATGTAACTTGTCATAGACTTATAATAACAAATAGCTGAAAGATGTACTTGCTTGCTTCACATATTTTTGCATTTATGTATCAAAATTAATGAGTTGTTTCTCCCTATTTCCGTAGAGTGAATTACAGAGAAACGTGCGATGAGGAACTGAAACTCAGAATTTAGAAATGCCACAATAATATAATAAATCGTTTAATTTGTGAGTAGTTAAGTCAAATTCATTTAGCAATAAAGGTTTTCTAAATATGAGTATATAAAGAAAGAAATGACAAGACTTATTTCATTTCAAACACTGGATGTCGAAGCGATTTTATACTGATGTGGAAATACAGATATGGAACACCAAATATACATTTTTTAAAGACTTGAAAGATGCAGATGAATGAATAAATTCCAGTAAAAACAATTGTTTGGAGAA
Source organism: Orchesella cincta (assembly GCA_001718145.1). Classification (NCBI taxonomy): domain Eukaryota; kingdom Metazoa; phylum Arthropoda; class Collembola; order Entomobryomorpha; family Orchesellidae; genus Orchesella; species Orchesella cincta. The sequence goes on from LJIJ01002889.1 coordinate 12,033, forward strand.
GCACTGAAATGAAAAAAAATGATGGGAAACCAAAATGATCACTGGTGATTTTGAATCTGATTGATAATCATGCCAAGAACAGTTATACATTGATGGTACGGATTAATCATTAACCTGAGCTTCATCATTACAAATTCTCGCTATTCCTATATAATGGATTTATATAAATACTTATTACTGTCAGGAATACATAGAAATCTTTAAATCTTGTTTTCAAAAATCATCGAAAATTAAGTTTAGCGACCGAAACCCGATTTAAAATTCTAATCTTGAAATCCAATATTTGATTTTCATTTAAAAATCGGTTTTTGCCCCATCAAATTGATTTCGTAAAGCAATTATTTTATTTCCCATCAAACGCGCATTTGTGCTGAAAATAAATTGCCTCTGTCAAAATAATATGTTTTCTATTCGCCGAAAATTGTGTCGTAATGGGGTAGATAGGATTTGCAAAAGGCAGCATACATAGCACGGCAAGATGTTATGTCAGTGGAATATCCAATTATAAGGGAAAAGATAATAAATTCGATAGATGCAGCAGCTAAACACGAGAATTAATTTCCGGTGGGGTTTCTGAATTTTACGAACTACGTCGCCTTTCCTTGCCACTGTGTCTTTTAGTGTCTTATATCACAAACCTACTTGTTCAATGTGCATGTACAACACCAAACCATCCGTTAGAAAGTTCAAAAAGCTTTTACCACAATTTTTTCTCTTGAAACTATTAACTTGAAATGTTAATTAAATCCACAAAATCTGGAGCGGTTAAGAAAATTTGAAATTAAATTAGTCAAAACCACGTATACTGAATCATTTTCAGAGCAGGTTTTTCGAAGCCGGCAGTTTCTCTAACGTTAAAGTTTTAAAATGCAGAAAACGTAAATACAAAAAATTTCCACGGATTTATTTTTTCCTCATGTCCATTTGTCCCTGTGTGTAATTGAGTACAACAATGTTTAGCTGGCGAACATTGTTAAATCAGTTCAAATAACTACAAATGTTAGTTTAGTTTACTGAAACTATTCCCCATTATTGCAGTTCCTGCATCGGCACCAGAAAACAAACTTGAAATGTTTCAAGATTGCAGCGTCAAGTGGCCATGCACGATGTATTCCATGAAATAGTTGTCAATAAATTAAATGAAGTGCAATGATTAGACACATCGCGGATCTTGGAAAAATCATTCAGTTGTTGGTTTAACGCTTAACAAGACTGACATTCAGCTTTTCTTTCTTGACTAGGAAACAAGTGTGCTAGTACTTTGAACAAACTACATTTTGAGTAAAGTGAAGATTAAAAGCGTCAATTCTAAAACTACTCAGCCTAGATTAAAACAATGGAGCTCTTTCATTTGAATAAGATTCAATATCTCTATTCTTACGTTTGCTTTCATCTTTTTAAATGTGAATATGAAAATTCCAATTTAAAGTGATTTTGTGTCGCGCTTTAGATTTTTCTACCCTAATAGCCATCTTACCATAGTAAATAATTTCGTCGCTTTAAATTGCTTCTTATTCTATTTTAAATTGTTTTCGTGCCGTGGTTAATCCTTTTAAATGTTAAACCACAGCTGCGTCATGAGGTAAAGTTAATTGTATTCTGGTAGAATTAACACGGTCATATGTATAAAAAAGTAACTATTCCTACGCGTATGCAGTTTAATACGTGGATCGATTTCCGGTGGATTTTCCAGTTCTGCAAAGAATTTTACGAGCTTTGGATATTTCGTTGTTGTGCTGTGGTTTTACCAGTGCTCTTTCAGAAATTTACTTGTGCAATGTGAAAAAATCATCTATTCTAAAACAATAATTGGTTAACTCAACAAAATTTGTAGCCTATATCATGAGCTTGCTCTCTACCAAACTTAAGTCATACATTGTCCCTCATCGTCAGACATTTCCAGTATTATACTCGTGCTATTCTTTACCGTGTTATGGCTACAGTAAGCTGGACAATACACAAATATGAGGGTTTGTTTAACACTTAATCGTTTGACGTCTGCAGTTGTTCTCTTAGATGTCACCTATGACTATTTTTAACCAAGTCGTGATTCAACCTACTCATCTGGAAGTGTCGAGTTTTATAGTTTATCTATAAAAAAGGTTCAATACAAACATATATATTCCACGAATTTTTTCAGACGGCGCTCACCCAAATCGTGACACATGCGAATGGATCAATAATTCGAAAACCACAAAATTGTTTACAAAATTCAAGTAGAGTAATATTTTGTGAATTTGAACGAGAAATTTTCAAAACGTAAGCGTTAATAATGAGTCCTTAATACATAGAACTCGTTAATTGTGTTTAACGTTTGCTCCATACACAAAATCAAGCAAGAATTTCATCCGTTGCTGAGTTTTATGTAGCAAAATAATCTTTTGTTAGCAGCATCTCGGACATCATGATTACAACTACTCGTTTTGCAGCCGTTCTACGTTTTCTTACAGTTTATCTGCAAACTAGTTATATTCAAAGCACTCCCATTACACTAGAGAAGGAACTGGAAATGTTTGAAGGCTGTACCGTTAACGTCGTTATGAACGACCTTGTAAACAAAGTAAGTAGAAAACGAAAATTCCAAATGTTTTAAACTCTCTTTTTAAATACACCTCTTAACGATTTCACAGAATGGAAGCTTACTCGGTGATCATTATGAGATGAAACCGCTGAATTATCCGGTAATACTTTTCCAGTACCTCTACGCAAGGGCAGTGCCATCCTAGCCGTGTCCCGACCTGTCGAGCGATTTAGAGATCGGCTTTTCCAGTATTCCTTAAATATTATAAGGTATTTACCAAATTTTGCGGTTATGCATGTGTAGTTACAGTATAATGATTTATGTGTTGAAAGTAATAAATTTGCAGTTTTATGCACTAATGTGTGCGAATGAAATTACAGCAATTTGATTTCGAACAACCGAAGTCATTCATATGTTACCCTCCTACATTTGGCTGTTTAAAAGTGTTTATAACTTCATAAAGCTTATTGTCTTACGAAGATCATGTTCGATTGACAGATTGCTCAAACGTTGTTGACTCTAAGATGAGCGAAGATGGTTCTTGATGATTTTTAACTAGGAGAAAGCTCTTTCATACGTCGCGGCGTATGTTCAGAATTTGCATAGCCGGGGACTTTTTCAAAATACGGAACAACTGACGATTTTAAGCTAGGGATTTTTACTTGAAATGTTTGCAAGAAAAGTTCCTCACTGTACATTTGCGTACTCCTCGTTCGTTGATGTTTCTAACTTAATATCCCATAAAAACTCGAAATTGTTGTTACACGAGTGAGAGGTTGAAATCTTGAACGAAATTCCTCAATAAATGTTACAATGATTATGTCAAAAAAACCTCTTGAATAAGCTTCTTGCACAATGTCGAAAAATGAAACATATTGTGACACAGGATGCTTTGAGAATGAATTTTGCTATCTTCGTTTCTCACATAAAAAGCAAATTTCTAGCGCAACATTATGTGCTGAAGACTATTTTGGCCTTTAAAATTTAAAAAATGTAGGGGTCCCACAGACCTGGGTATTTGTTTTCCTACAAGTTTTTAGCGACTAACTTCCCTTAGCACTCTCCACTATCGTAAAAATATATATTGTTAGCTTAATTTCGCCACCATCTACAAAGCAGCAGCTGGTCGGAACCGATCCCGTCGTGGATTGATGTATTTGAAAACAAAATAATTCTGGAGAGATGCAAATACGAATGTATAAAACAGATTTTTTAATTATTGTGTATGTGTGAAAACTTAATGCTCTGATCTATTTACAATATTAAATTTATGAACAGAGTAATTTTTGTGTAAGTTTAAAGCAACATATTCTAATTTTTGAATGCACAACAAATATTTTTAATGATATCCAGCCGCAAATAGGATCGGTCTCCTACCAGCTGCCGCTTAGTAGATGGTGGCGAAATTAAGCTAACAATATGTATTTTACGATAGGGGGAAGAGCTAAGGAGAAGTTAGTCATTAAAATCTATAGGAGAAAATACCCTGTTTTGACCCTATATCAATGGTCTTGGAGGGCTGTGGGACCCCTAACTCTATGTGAGTGCATTTTTTGAAATTTTATAGACCAACATCGTCTTCAGCACATACGTTCAATCTAGAAAACTGCATTTTTGGGTAAGAACGAAGACAAAAAATTCACACTGAGAGAAGCCTCTGTCACAAATGATTCATTTTTTTGACATTGTGTCTTGGCTAAATGCCAGATTCATAGCTTTTCGATAGTAGAGGTGTCACGGGTTTTTCCTTTAATTTTCCGCCAGCTTTTTCTTCCAGTGTTTGTGTCCCGGCTTTTCCATTGTGTTTGCTGTCCCTGCTTCCATTAAGTGTAGGTGTCCGGCAGTTCGTTCAATGTCGGTATCCCAGCTTTCTTCAATGTAGCGTGTCCGGCTTTTCCTTCAAGTGTCCCGGCCACTCAATGTCTGTGTTTATCCCGGCTTTTCGCTCAATATCGTGTGTCCCGGGTTTTCGTTCAATGTCGCGTTTCCCGGCTTTTCGCTCAATGTCGGTGTCCGGCTTTTCCTTCAGTGTAGGGTCCCGCATTCAGCTTGGTGTCCCGGCTTCCTCAGCGTTTTGGTATCACAACCCTGTCAGGTACGGGACCCTAGAGGGCCCTGCGCAAGGAGGATAATTGCCTCAGAACTTCCGATTAGCATGAAGCATGTGATACGGGGGGCGCTTTTCCATTACACGGAACTGGCGCGTGAAGTTTTTTGCCCCACCTCATCATAAAAGTACCTGCTTTGCTCAAATCTACATCGATCCAAACGGCTGCAAAACATGGATGCCATATCCATTTTCGTCCGAAGAAGTAGCTCTTCTTGACATGATTGAGAGTACAGTGACTACGCTTTTATCTACGACATTTGACTACAGAGTTCAAGCAGAGAAAAATTATACTTCGCTATCGCTCTTTCGAACTGGCCTATACTTCGTTCAAGTGGAACTTGCAAAACCTACAGCTCACTACGTATGCATGGATTACAGAAGGACTTCCTTGTACATTACTGATATGTACTGGATGAGCTTCTTATCACACGGTAGTACTAACTCGGCTCCTACTCGATTTGTATTTGGTATCGAATATTCTACAACGGCTCAATCATATTTTGCCAGCTACACGCTGGCTATAAAACACATGTACTACGGATGCAGAGCAAATGTGATACCATCGCCAATCTTTGAACATTACGATCCAGCAGTATGGAATCAAAGAGCCGAGTTTGACCAACTTCGACAAGAACGTTTGGATGTGGCATTAAATTTTGATAGAGATTCGTTCAAAATCCCAAAAGCGAAAATTGAATACATTTTAAATTGGAGTTTTGGAGGAAACCTGGAGCATGTTTTTCATCAATTACTTTTTCAAAATATTACATACACGGATATCTACGCCACCAGCGGCTTGATTTCCGTCATACATATCAGTTTGGACCCTCACCCAATCTCTGAGATTTCCTACAACACAAAGCAACACGCTGTTCACTTTATTACATGTTATCCAACAAAGCTGTTTGGAGTGTTGCCTGTAATTGGATACATTTCTGCCTTCGACTGGATAACATGGCTTATCTTGTTAGCTGGAGGGAGTTGGTGTGGTGTTTTTATGTGTAAAGTTATTCTTGTTGAACACAATTCTACTCAAGTAAACTGGTCGCCAGTGGCGTTTGTCTACAGCGTTCTCTTAGGACAAGGTACTCGCTGTATTCACAAAGCAAGATGGATTGGCGGATCTTGGATTCTAGCTGCCGTGGTAATTTCCTTCTTTTACCAAGGGGAAAATATCAATCAGCTTACAGCTCCAATTAGTCCGAAGAAATGGGATCACGAAATTCTAAAAGAAAATTTTATCATCTATTCGCCATTAGATTTTGTCGAACTTAGAAAGTTAGATCTTGTATTTCAAAGGAAACAAAGAGCCGCATTGCTTCTCGGAACTCCACTCGATGGTTTTCCACCAAACGGTGGACCCGAATGTACAGTATTTGGGAAGCTATATAATCTAAAGCAGCGGAAAGGTACCCAAAATGACATGGGTCCAAAGTTTGTAATTTGGACACCGGGTGAGGAGTTTGAAATGTTAAAACTGCATATTAACGCTTATATGTTTGAACAGTTATCAAAGTGTAGTAAAACTGTGTACGTTGACATATTGGAGAACATACTCGACTTTAAATACAAACTTCCGTCAATGGACGTGGGTAAATCGGATATTGCAGTTAGTAAGCATCCGTACAACAACATGTACGACAATTGGCTATTTGTATACCTTCGGGTACCAGCCAGTTACGTAGCTAAGAGGGTTAGATCGCTTCACCATTCTGGGTTGCTTGAATTGTGGAGGAATTGGTCCCAAAGATTAAAAACTTGGAGATCGATGATAATCAACGAAAGAAACTCCACCTCAAAAGTTGGCGGACTTTCGATGAAGAGTAATATCGCTGTTGTGTTTTACATTCATATAACACTGCTAGTTGGAGCTTGTGTATCCTTCATAGTTGAGGTTCGAAAGTGTTTAGCACTACAGATTATAAAAGTAGCATTGATGTGTGTACAAAAGAATCGATTTAGCAACTCAAAAAGCATAGGCTCTAAGCTGTGTAGATTTTACGCAACGATTATTATATTTTTTGCACAGAAATGGAGCACTTAAGTATGATGCTTTATTCGCCAATATAAAATTTTTGGTATAAAGCGACTTTAAACAGTAACCAGGCTTGTAAATGTTCGTAGATTTAAGAATTATTTCCACTACTTATCTCACCAGCTAACAATACCAAGTAATATAGTATAATTATTGAACCGCAGTCAATCGTGTCGAAGGCTACATACTGTGTATTTAGTGCATAAGATATAGAAATAATATGTTCAATTGAGACATATATGCTGTGGAAATTGAATTATTTGGAGTGCTGGTGGAAGTAGTGGGCATGATTTTAAGGTAGTTTAATGTGCAATAGTTAGATGTAAAAAATGTATGAGCACCTGGAATGTAGTTGATGAAATATACGTCGCTGGACAACAACAACAAATAATTATTTATACGGAAAATCTCTATATGTAGCTTTCTTAACAATTCAATATTTAACCGTAAGGGGAGAAGTGGGAGAACTGAGAATACAGGGACAAGAGTTCCTCTGCTCTGAGGGAAAGAGAATGGATGAGAAATTTATTGAGGTAGTCGTTTATATACACTAATATTTCAGGTTTCATGACATGCTACAAACAAATTATTGACAATGCATATTTTATGGACCTAAAGTATTTCGTTATTAGAATCAAGGCACGAATTTCATTCAGAAAAATATGTGTATATACAGAAGCCTAAAATGTAAAATGACCCACGCACGAAGAATACCTTTACGCACTTAACAATTATAAAAGTAATTTTTCTGCAAATAAAGTTTTTGCCTTACTACATTGTTTTGTCAGGATAAATTGCTTTTACCCCTTGAATTTGTTTCCTACGTTCAATGTGACTATATCATGGCAAAACAGCACCTTGAGATTTGTCTAAATTATCCGTGAAACCAGTTATATCAAAACAGTATGACAGTAATTTATCCAATGGGTAGGCAGCTAAGCACGTAAATTTCTTTCCGGTAAAGGTTTCCAGCCACCTGAAAAACATTTGACATTAGCCTTACATCAGGGATATGCAGAAAGTCTGCAACACAAAAGCAAACGTTAGTATAACCACGAATTTAAATAATTCACAGTTTTCAATACTTTACCTTCCTTTTTCCACATGAATGCCAGACAGGATCAGTTCCTAAAGCGTAAAGTATGAATTTGTTATGATTACACGAATGCAAAGAAAGTTATTCATTGGCTGACTATGTTGATATGTTTAGCTGAGAAACGTGTGCTAATATAAATATGGCTTCAAGGAATATTCTCGAGGAATTCAAATTATTGAACGCGTGCTACCGGATTTGAAGTTCGTTTGTTTTTGAAATTTGCTGTCTACAATAATGCGTAAATACGACGTGACCTAAACACAAACGCGCTTGCACAATATGAAACGCGCAAGTGCTAATATTTAAATGAAGTTGAGAAGTCCGGAGTAGCAGAGCACAGAGGGCGTATTGACAAAATTTTGTGACAGTGCTTGTACTTCACATATGTTATAGAGCATAAAATTTAATGAAGATTGATATGTTACATGGCATGTCAAAGTGTCCATGGAGGCTCACAATGTCGGTCAAAGTTGAAAGGCCAGATTTCAAAAAAAAATTTTTATAAATTTGGTACTTTTTAATATTAAAGGTTAACCGCACGGTAATTATAGTCTATATGAGCAGCAAATGTGTTCCAAGTTTCATGTTGAAATGTTTGATCATTTAAAAGTTATTACAAAATTACTGTTTTTTGAAAGTTTTTGAAAACCACATTATGACGAACTCCCAAACATTCCGCAGGTTCTGAAACATGTAATAAACTAGACACCTTGGGTAAAAAGGCCCGGAAGACAGAATTTGCGGAAAGTACGGGAGTTAGGAAACAATGCGATTTAAATTTCAGGTGAAATTATGACGTAATCACGATATCAGAGCTGGGTAATCCCAAAGGATTCACCGGTAAACATGTACTATATATTATTATTATGTGTCGAAACACTTATTGATTGTATTTGATTGGTTTTAAGATCAATTAGCTAATGGTTGTAGTCTTTATATTGCTTAAAGAACGCTTTTGTTATGGTAAACTTGTACTCAAGGCAGTGATTACTCAACTCCGAAACAAAAAGCTAGATTTAGTACATCATTAGCAGTTTCAAGCAATTAGCCTTATCTTGATGGAGGCAAATTGTTAAGCAATCACGTTTTGTACGCATGGAAATCAAACAGAATGATTTAAGTAGCCTGAAGTTTTAGATAAAAAAAATTGCCGTGTACCTCGCCAATAGCTAATGTAAAAATTTGCGGTGAAAATCCAGATTTCATTTAAAATGTGTATAAATGTGTTATAAAGATAAAAAATGTAGTCTGGCTAAATTTTTGTTTAAACCACATTTCCTTCTTCCGTTGAATAAGCACATAATTTCATATAGTTCTCTGCAATGGTTTTAAGCTTGAAGTAAAACCGATGAATATTTCAGCATTTTGACGTCCGTTATTTCCATTTTTAGCATGCCTAATTTCTGCCTACATGGTGGCAACTGAATTCATTGATTACAGAACGACCTGGTCAACCTTAACCTGATGTTTGTCATACTTAACAAAGTCATACGCAAAAGCATTGGTTATCCTATATGTAACGTGCAATTTTCATATCAAATTTCACAGGCAGGTCCGCAGAAAAAACGATAAATCTCATATGCAGTTGTGAGAATTATATAATGATTAAATGTCAAAAAAGGTTGCCGATCACGAAAACACCATACACCTTGACTATGATTCATTAATTTGAAACTGACTATATTTAAATATTAATTCCTAAATGTCCACCCTGCGAAAACTTCGTGGTGACGGCCCTGATGTACAATGTTCTTGATCATGGGCCTAAAGTTGTAATTTGTCATTCATGCCATTTTTATCCCCTTTTTCTTACCAACTCCGACGGAGCAGACTGAATCATTTTTACCTTCCATTTTTCATTCTTAGTTTGAGCTTTCTTTTCCGAATAAATTCCTGACCTTTGATTCCAATTAGAAACTTAAACTACCTATTTTACTTCACCATAATTATTGTATTTTCCATCATTTACTAAACCTAGTTCCATTTCATTCATCCAATCCATATCATTCCATCGTAACCTCGATTACCAAATAAGCACAATAATCTCAACAAACTTTCCAAGTCCACCTTCCTGTGGCACCATCAGTGCAATTGCAAAACACAAATTGCATAAAAAGCTCTGATAACGGTGAGTGAGTGGATTATGTTGCGCAATAACTTTTTTGGTAATCGCATGCAATGAACTTGTTTTAAATCATGATCCTAGATTACTTTATTTATGGATTGCTTCAGTTTGTAAGCAATTTCGTTTCATTTTGTTGCTTCTTTCATGGAAAATACGAATGCGGCAAATTCAGGATTTAAAGATCTAATTTAATAGTGTCATTAATTGGGATTTAAAGGGATTTTACAGTATTGTTTATTTTCTATTTAAATTTAATCCGTTTGCGACGTACATGTGGATGACGTACATTGCTATGGTTAAAATATCATGCACCCATTGGCATAAATCAAAAACTTTTGCGAAATATTGGTCGTTAATATTAATCTCATTCGAAGATTCGTAAGCCAGTAATAAAACTTGTTTGCACAAGGACATCCACGTGAACACCTTTTTGGATGTGAAATACAATAGGAAATTGCGTCAGCTAAATCATTCTGGATTAAAATTATCAACATGATGAATTGCAGAAGGGATTATGCTTATATTAAATACTTTTAGTGTTAACGGCTCAATTACTTTAAAAAATCAATGAAGCAAACTGAAAAATACGTAACTTTCCTCAGTATAAATACAACACTTCTTAATGAAATAATTTTGCAATTGCACTTCAGACATCATCAAAATCAGTTCACGATTGGAATACAGCTCAACGGCAAATTTACCATGAAGCCAACACGGCTTTGGTTGGCTCTCCAACTAATTTTAGTACTGTTCGTAAATCGACACGTGTACTCATTTACGACAAACGGCTCATCTCTAGCACTAGGGTCGGAATATTTACATTTTGGCTTCAAATCATACTTTCCAAACCATGGCATATTCAGTTCTGGAGGGTATGGGGCAATAAGCGATGCTCTTCAGTCACTGGATATTAACAACCGTCCGACTGCCAGTTCAGACAT
>LJIJ01002890.1:0-22860 GCA_001718145.1 Orchesella cincta
TGCGTGGGATGATGATGATCAGCTGTCAAAGTGAGAGTAGATTTAATGAAAACATTTATGATAAAACGTTGGCATATCAGTTTATTTTGATTTTATAGAGCTGGATGAAAATGCTCAATGTATTCTTCCACGTTCCTTAAATTATCACACGTAAATGGAACGTCCAAAACCTCAAATAAAAGTACCATAAATAAATAAACGGGGAGTTTCAACTCACATTTTGAATCTGAAAAAAATTATTTAGGTTAGTTTGAATTACTTCAGACAACTAGTAAACTTGCTTAGCATAATCAAATGTCAGTGCTTCCTATCTATGTCCTATGCTCAATACCTCTAATTTTTGTCGGATGTGGCTATACAGATTGGATTTATTACCGACCCTTTTGCATTTAAACCCATTGGAAATGCTTTCCCAGTTGTGCATCTTTATATGATTAACAAGTTCATTATTTCGATTGAGACAGAGATATATAGAGATGGCTGAGCGGCACAATTTGTGTGATTTTTTGAAAATTAAAAAAGATAACCTTCCAATGTAAAAATTTAGTAGCTAACGAAACAAGGTTATCTTTCTAAGCTTTGCTTATGGACTTTACAGAATCACAGTCCTTTTCCTATCTCTTCCATTGGTACTCAGCCATTCTACTTTATATAAGTTATTTCGATTGAACATGTTTTGACAAGTTTCAGCTGTATAGGTTTGTTAAATGCGTGAATCTGAAACGTGTATGTAAAATGACAAGTCTTAAAAGCAACTTTATTTGTATCCTTTACTGTTAACATTTTATGTGTAACAACATAAAGCTTGACATTTAATCCCGTTAGCATAAAGCAGAAACGTGTGTTGCTGGAACGCTGGTTCTTGGCGACCTAGAATTTGTTTATTTTTTACAAAAAAATTGCCTAAGAAAATGCACATTCTTAGGCTGAGTTGCTATTGATTATGGATGGATTTGTATTAATGCAAAATCTCCTTAAGTATGACGATCTTGATGAAGTTTTGAGCTTGGTAAATTTAGAACTGTTTAAATGAAAAGATTGCTCATATATTTTTTGCTTGAATTGTGTTAATGCGTTAATATTTAAAGTTGTTTTTGTAAGAAACAAGTTAAACTATGTATTAACTAATAAATGTACCATTTTACTGTACAACTTGAAAGTAAAAAGCTCAAACTTGAACTTGCAGTGGAATAGATTATTTGGTAATTTGGATTTGATTGAAAGAAGCTACTCAACTGTTGATACTATTATCATGTTATAACCACTCTTCCTACCAGTCAGACTTCCTTTTACTTTTCTGCTTGTTACAAGAGATATTGAAATGCACATATATTCCACGTCTAAACCCAACACAAAAAAGCTCAGAAAAGCAACACAGTATGCCATGATGATAGTGATGATGCACGAAAAGCACTTCAACGATATAAAACGCCACATTAGAGGTTAGCGGATTATATAGGTATTGCGTGCGTTTTTTCATGCACATTTTGTAAAACCTTTTACATTATATTACCCATGTATCTAAATCTTTTGTCAAATTATAGGATAGCGATACTTTCCATTGGCATTGGTAACTATTTTTGGCTGTCTTTTTCACACTTGTCTGAAATTTAAAATACAATAGCTGCTGAATTGAATTTTCTTTATTTATATAGATAGCAACTCACAAAAACATTCAATATTGCCATTAAATCTGAAAATTTTCTTTGCTATTTGCAGGTATTTCGTCATTTATTTATTTACTATCAAGCATAACCCTACAATTGCACTCACTTTCTACCGATATTTTGATAAGTTCACTGCTTCCTCTGTTAACAAAACGTCCAAAAAATTTGGTATCAATAACGACTTTCATAATACTCCAAGCTAAACTGCGAAATGGGAATATTTCGAAAGCAAAAACAATCAGTGTTACCAACAGAAGAGCAGCGTGTACATAAAATATGACAGTAACATTATCACTAAGAGTTAATGCCAAAACCGGCATAGTTCTCCCATGAGTTATAATCGTAAGATTAAGTTTTTTCACATATTTGTCAATTTCATGCCACTCCTTACGATTCCAGCCTCCAAATTGTAGTCAATTTTCTCATAAAAATTGTAGGCGACATATATACTTCCTCAAAATTCCAACCTTTTGGAATTCTCAGCAGTGTCTCCTCACTGCTGCTAATAAACCGCCAGTCGGAAATCCTACCCGCTTCGTAAAGTAGATTATCAAGAAGCAAGCGACCGCGTTCTATTTCATGAGACCACAGCAAAGCAGCTGCACTGTCGCAATCTTTTATTTTCTCTATGAAGCCTAATGTCCCTTTTTTTAGTATATTTATCACCTCGGATAAGGTAAAATTTTCAACCTTTTTGTGAATACTGCAGGTCTTGTACAATATCAAGGGCCGAATCAGCCATTAAAATGTGATAACTAATCTCATTTGGAACTCTATTAAAAGCAACTTCGTTACCATATTCCTTCGCGACTTCCAACATTTGAATAACAGCCCTGATCTGGTGCTCCTCACTGGCATGGCTGAAAATTGTGAAGTTCTTGTCAACCAACTGCGAAAATTTAGTGTTTTATCGGAGCTACTGGTGAGCTCAAATCTGTTATGTTTTGACCTTTGTACGCATTGCTTAATACGACACCAACAAGAACCCAAGCCGCGGATATTAAACGCACTGACCCATCCTGAGATTCACAATGAACCCTGCTTCCTTGTTCCAACATTGTTTCAAGGGGCATAAATATGCATTCAATGACGAAGCTTTTCCACCTAATTATCACAAGCTTGCCTGTATTTCCATATACTAAAGAGATGGAAACAATGGAGCAAATCGTAATAATACCAAACCAAGTCCAAATCCAGTGATCAAAAGCTGAGACGTAGCCAATCAGTGAGATTTGTCCTCGTTCTCCACCTCCACATGTTATAAATTCCAAAGCTTCTCTTCAACTACCATATACACCGCTGTTGCGAATTCGATTAATATGCTTCCTGCTATTACAGTTTCTGTGTAAGCAGAATCAGCTGTAGTGTCGCGTTTTGAGCAGTTGGGAAAAGCCACATTAAATATTGATAAATCTACGACATCCATGATTTTAGAGATCGCGCAACCAGTGAACTCTCAGCTCCATTCATGAACATTCTGCTCCACAAAAGTTGAAACGCATCAGAGTCATGGTTTTTGTGTTCCAATAACCAGAAGCATGGAAAGGTTAGCGCCTTGTTAGCTACCGCAGTTTGAGCCAGTATTCGCAAATCGTATACATCGCTTGATTTATGTTGAGATGAGAGTGGTACCCAGATTGGGGAACCCTGGTTTTGCTGCAAAATTAAATCAAATTTAGAAAATTCGAGATGTAGCAACGTACTTGTAGGAAATATAAAGTTTTGGTTACTACTATCACTTACTTACCTTGGTTAAATAGTACATAAAACTCAAGGAACTCTCTCGTGTACTCTGAATACTTAATACTAAACTTGTTGAAGCTATTTGCGATACCGACCCATTTACTGAATGGAATATCCCTTTTAATTTTAAAGAAGCTCTCAATCATGACATTTTTGTCTAGGTCGTCTGCAAGTAGGAGTTGGTATACGTCATTTTTAATGATATTAACCCGCACCGGAGGCCTTTTTGTATCGAGTTTTGTCAAGTCGGGCAATATAACCTCAAAATCGCGGGTGAATAGAACATCCTGGTGGAATAATGGGGGCAGATTTTGAAAATCTGACAAAATATATATCTGTGCAACGCAAGGTTTGTTGTGAAGCTGGGGTGCAAAGTGAAAGTCTTTGTACAAATATGCAATATCTCCAAGATCTTTCACGAGTAATCCGTAGTTTGAATAATAATGTTTGCTATATTCTCTTAGCTTTATGGAATGCCTGCGCATTATAATTGGTAATGTGAATGGCACTGTATCATCTACAAAGTGGGTTTCAAGTTTGTTATAATAATTCCATCGGAATTCAAACGTTACGATGTTTAAAAGACGCTTTGAAAATGGGTGCAACAGCGGATTTGTGTTTAATGGAGGACGGGATAATGGATGAGAAATTTCCATTGTAAAATGAGAAGGAAACGTAGGAAATTGCAGTTAAAAATGTTACGCTAGTTATCATTTTTACGCTGAATTGGATGAAATCAAACTTTCAAATGATCGACACGTGAATTATTAGCGAATGGCAAAACATTACTTTCGTCATGAACATAACATACTGGATGTTCCGCTTGACAAAATTGATTTTAACAAATGAAATAAACCTGTAAGCATGAATGTAGACAACTAGCAATTTGATGCTGATAACGTGAAAATAAAACTGATAAATGATTTGATTAGAGACCAACGTTTTAAATAAAATTTCTGCTGACCTCAATACTTAGTTTTTGATCTACCTGCTATCCCATAGTCTTGAAAAACGAACTTTGATCTTTGATCCCAAAAATTACTTAAAATTTACCTATAATTCTATGATTCAATTCTAAAATAGTAATCACACTAGCTAATGTTTAACAAAGCCAACTCAAAAAAAGCTTTAGGGCTATCCTATCCTACCTATGTTACGTATGACATGTTATGTAAAAGTAATAGTCGACAGTAAAGTCCAGCCCATTGAGCTGTATAAGTGGCCATTATCAAGATAAATTTTCAAGCATGTGTTATTAACGTTAACAGCGGCGTTGCCTAAAATATACGGCGCTTTTATAGATACCCATCATCCATTTCCTAAGAAATTTCGTTTAGAAACATCCATTTATCTGTGTATCATATCAGCCACCCACTTAGCTTCTCCTTGAGCAGAAAAACCCCTTCGTTTTGGGTAATTAATTTTCTCTTTTTTCCATTCTCTTCTACTGATAGTTGTAGTTTTATCTACATTCGGAGTAAGAATATGGAAATCCCAACAAGCTTTAACTTATAGTCAAATGCAACAGTTGGAAAAAGCCCGAAAAGGAAGCCAGTTATATAAATCTATTTAAAACCGTAAAGAGGGAACAATCTTTAATAATAAATGCAACGTTTTAAAATTTTGGTTTGGTTTGGGCAAAATCCAAAAAAAACATTGGATCATTTTCAGTTCTGTTCCAGATTCCTGTCTTAAGAATGAAAAAATATCCCCAATTAATAAGAAATTTCCATTCAATTCTGCAGCAAGAACCTTTATTCCTGTGCTCCATCGTTGGATGTATTATTGGCTTATGATACTGACAATTTTTGTGGATTCCTGTCTTCCAGTGCAGCCTATCGTGATCATCAATTGATGGCAGTATTGCTCAGTGTTATCACAACGAGATTTTGTAGTAATTATATTTACTTGTAAACTACTTTCTCAGATTATTATATGCTTCTTGTGCAATCTACTCATTTGACTTTGTGACAAATGTGATCGTTAACTGACTTTTATTCGATCAGTTTACTTTATTGAGAAATGGCTGGGGCATTGTGGACTTGCTCATTCTAGTACTCTACTACGTTCATCGTTTTGGAAGGCATTACCTTCTCAATAGACTTCGTTTACTGAAAATTGCGTCTTTTATTCCAAGTACTCAATACTGCTGGTTTCTGTTGGGGAACAAAGTTCGCTGAAAATCCAAAATTTCGTCGAGACCGGTTTCGGTTTTCGGATGCAATCGCATTTTCTTCATATTGTAATGCTTTCACTTCCATCAGAGTCCTTCTGAATTAACTTTCAAAAGTATTGACATACTGACTATCGTAACTGTATGTTTGGATATCCTAAAGGGAATCTTTAGTAATTGATAGTTGTCAGAGTTTTGAGATTGATAATGGAAAGCATCATAACTCGTCAATTTCAACTATAATATGTTATTCCAATTTTGATTTACATGATAAGTTTTGAGTTATGCGTTTGTAAAAATACAACAGGACACATGTAATCTCATTTTATTATTATCTATTTATTTTCAGATTGCGTATCAGTCACATAATCATTACACTATCTTTTCCGGCTTAAAATAAATTGCTTACATCACACTTTTTTACGCTGCAAACACTTTTTCTTCAACGTCAAGCATCTCGTCATTGCCATTTGCATTAGTAAATTAACATATTTAATGTACATATAGAACAAGCTCATGTAATTCTGACGTGTATTTCTGCTTCTCTTGAATTAGTTTAAACGCACAGCTCAAATTTGTCCACAATTACATCCTTATCTCAGTATAAAATTCAAGATGAGAATAAATGTTGCGGAAAACTAGAAATAAAAAAATTCGCTGCGTAACAGAAGTAAAGTGACTTTATAACATTCATTCTTGCCGCAAAATATTTATTAGTAAACCTAATTTTACCTCTACAATTATTTCACAAATATATACGTTGTTTGAATTATCACTATTAATTTAACAATAAGGTTTTCGCCGAAATGTGTTTGCAGAACAAACTGGAGATAACACAGATATAGTTAGATAAGTAATTGTAACAAGCATTGATAATTTACAAAGTGCAAAGATAAAGTATGATTACACACTTCTTCATATTTTACATTATTTGGGTTGACTGTTCATTGAAGTAATTTGGTTAATTTATCTTTATCTTTACGCCACCATGACGCTAAAGCAATCTGCAATACACTGTTACCTTCCTTGTCAACAGCATATTTGTTTGCACCGCGATTAATCAACCATTCA
Source organism: Orchesella cincta (assembly GCA_001718145.1). Lineage (NCBI taxonomy): Eukaryota > Metazoa > Arthropoda > Collembola > Entomobryomorpha > Orchesellidae > Orchesella > Orchesella cincta. The sequence continues at coordinate 6,655 of LJIJ01002890.1, forward strand.
AGAACATCAATGTGAATACGTGTACGCAGCAAAGGAGTACGTCCTTCTTCATCTGTCTCGTGAAGTAGACTTGGATCCCTTTTTATTAGCATCTCTAAAATGCCAATAGTTTCTTTTACTACGCTTGAATTCTCTCCATATGTACCAAACACCCAAATATGCATCAAATCCCTCATTCTAGATTCTTTCAAATGAATGTCCAAAACGTGAGATTCCAAAAGGTATTTTGAAACTTCAGGACGATATTTGTTTTTGAACGCTGCATGAAGGAGAGACTTTTCATTTCCATTTCCTTCCAAAGATATTATGATCTGTCCTGTTTCCCTAATGTAAAATTCACACACATATTTAACTAGTTCTATTGGCGACTCCCTAACTGCTACAAACAACAAATCAACGTCCTTGAAAGCCTCTTTAAAATAGACATGCTCGTATAATGACTTCAAAGCTTCTAAAGTTCCACGCAACATAGTGGCTCCTAAAAGAACCCTTTTGTCTACATGTTCTGAATTTTCATAAATTCCATGATTTAAAAGTGAAAAATCAATTTGAAATTTATCATTGTAATTTACAGATAACGAATCTGCTGAATATGAATGCGTATGTAAAAGTTTCTCAGTTGTGTCCCAACCTTGTAGAAATAAGTACTTAACTCCTGGAATGCATTTGTTCCTCACCAATTTATACAGCAAAGAACACTTTTCTTCAATTGTTATGTCAGGGCCATTTTTAACACAGGTACTAAATATTTTCAAATATGTATCATTATGAAATGTTTCTTGGAAATTAATAATATACAATATAAGTTTAGTTGCAGTTTCACTACCTTCAACTGCGCCATGCCTTACTAGTAACTCAATTGTGTTTAAATCCGGTTTGAACCACTGTATAAAATTTGACAATGGTGATTTGCCTTCCTTGTTTTTAATATTTACATTTGCATGATGTTCAATTAAATTCTGTGTAATTTTTACTGTCAACTCTTTAAATTTGTAACAGTAATAAAGAAGTTCATGGAGTGGAGTGTTTCCACCTGAATCTGAAGCATTTACGTCTGCTTGTTTTGATAAAAGCCAATCAATCACATCTGTTGCTCCATTTTCTATAGCAGTATTTAAAAAAGGCTTGTCATTCTCATAATCGTATGTTTCGACTGAAGCACCATATGTTTCTAGCAATTCAAATGTGGTCAGCTTCAATTTAAAGTCTGACTGCAATGCATAAACCAGTGGCGAACTTCCCTGTTTATTAGGAATGTTAACATCTAGTTTGTTTTCGATAAACGTACTCAATATTTTATTAACTTCTGGAATATTATGGCAGTGGCGAAGAAGATTATGAAGTGGAGTGTTTCCGAAGGAATCGGTTGATTTCAAGTTCTCCTCTGATAAAAAACAGTTTAGTACATCTAATGATTTGTGTTTTATTGCAACGTGAAAAAGTTTTGAATCATTAGTTTCTACCCCCATACTTATTAAAGTTTCAAGAAAAGACAAATTGCGATTCGATTTCACAGCTGCTGAAAACAAAGATCTTAGCAAAACTTTACTCTCGCTTATATCCACATTGCATTCCAAAAACGATTGAAATACAGTTTCATCAAAATCACGTTTCTCTATAACCATGTGCATAGGTGTAAGTCCACTTTTTGTTTTAATAGGGATCAACTTATGAATTGTTGCGTTTGGAATCTTATCAATTAACTGACAATATTCTGATGAAGATAAGTAGTTCAGAGCTAAATGAAGGATTGTTTTCCCTGTTTGGTCAGTAGCAAGTAGATTGACATTAAGTGTTATCATTTCTAGTAGCAATTTTAAATGTACATTTTTGCTAAGTATGGGAGTATTTCCTTTAAGCTTGTGTTCAAAATGAGGAAAGTTTAAGGCTTTGAGATGGTTGATTATATTAACCTTACCAATTACGGTTGATTCATCGTCAAATTTTGACTGATGCAATATATGGTGAAGCAAACATTCCGCTTTTCCATCGTTTATTGCGACGTTGAAATTGTGCATGTTTAGTAAGTATTCTACAGCTTCAAAAGAACCCTTGCTTGCTGCAATATCTAGAACACTGCAAGGAAAAGCCGCGTTATCTAACAGAGTATGTAGTTCCCCTTGATCTACTCCATTTAAAGAATTGCAAACTATTTTTATAAATGGCAAAGAGCAGCGGTAAATAGCGACGTATACAACCATTTGAGTAAAAATTTGTGATTTTTCCAAAGTGGATTTATGAATCATTTGTAAAAATTTAAAAATATTCAGATGATTCTCATAAACCAACGCAAAAAGCAGATGGCTTAAATGGCTTGGCTTTGGATTTTGTTGAAATAAGCTGATAAGCGTATCATTTGGATTTATATCAGGAAGCATGTTATCTATGAAATAACTGATAACCTTGTGCTTTATCGAACGAGCTTCCACCTTCCATTTTGTTAGCGAGTTTATCTCAAACTTTATGCTTGAGTTTTTCAAGACTTCTTCAAGGAAAAACTTCGGCATGGGCCTGACTCCGCCTTCTCTAAGTACGTTGACGACAAGAACTGCAATGAAATACTCTGCAAAGGTTCGATGAATAAACCTGGGAATCGGTATTACAGTAGCCGATTCCAGAATCCCCACTTTGAAAACGTCTTCTGTGGTGAGATTGGTGTTCTTCTTCAGGAAAGCATTGAAAGTTTTTACCCGATTTGGAAAAAGCAGCAGCAGACTCATGTGTATATGCATATTTTCAAGGTCAGATTCTTGAACTTGAGGCCCATGGATTGAATAGCGTTCAAAGTAATTTTGAAACTTGAGTTTAACTAACCTTTTATACAAATCCGATATAGACTTAATTTGAACTGAGGGAATGTATGCATCGGCCTGTAGCGTATTATCAGGGGTTGAATAGTTAATGGCTTCTTCTTGAAATACCTCTGCAATCAAAAGGCACTGAAGCGGCACTCCAGCAATGTCTTGTTCCTTCGAAGTCATGTTTTCTTTGAGTATAGTAAGACATTTTTCAGCAATTCTTTGAAGTTTACGTTTGTCCAGTTGAGGATTTGTGTGAATCCAGTATCGTTCAAGAAAGTGGTGCTGATCTTCTTTATCAAAGGCAGCAATGTTGTAGCCGAGCACATTCAATTCTCTCTCAAGTGTATGGAGTAAATGAGGTCGAGTAGTAACCCACATTCTAGTAGACTTCCAACAATTGATTTCCCGAAAGCAGTCATAAATTAACAAAAGATCATCAGATCGAGCCTCGTCTAACCCGTCGAAAAATATTTCTACTCTGATCTCTTGATTAAAATTTAAATTCATTTCGACAATTTTTCTTTCTAAATCTTTTTGGAAAATGGAGCATATTACTTCTATTATTGCTTCAGTTTTTTCAGAAGGTACATTCTTTCCCCAGTTCGTTTTCAAAGTTTCTAGAAACTCACCAATAACAATGAATATTACAATTTTATTCTGAGATGCAAGCTGTCTTGCAATTGTGGCTAGCAAAATGGTTTTACCCATTCCTGGTGTGTCCGAAATGCAAACCGGAAACTTTCTTTTATCAGTCAATTTGCATTCAACTAGCTTTTGTAAAAAATCATTGTCAAAAATTGGTTTCTGCAATTTTTCTTCTACAAAACGCTGTATTTCAAATAGTCCACCAGTTGACTGAACCCATTTTATTTCCTCATTGTCTTGGTGAAACCAATGAACCGCTCGGTTTGTTTTGTTTGCAATTGCTTCATAGTCTAATTTGGTTTCCAGAAAAATAAAGTTAACCGTCAGTTGGGTTTGTGATTTCTGGGATGATGAGGTATCTGTTGGCTTTCCTTCGACCAGACTTGATAGTTCATGCCTTTTTATTCCGGAAAAGAGAAAGATGTGATCTGATTTGATTTTGAAAATATCAGAGGATATTATATTTCTGGTAAGGATTCTTCTTGGAATATAATATTTTAGTGGTTCAGGAATGGTTCTGTCTGACAAGCTAAATTGTGAAGTTTTGATGAAGTCACACAACAAATTCCCGACAAGAGTGTTCTCTATCAAGGTTGCATCTATATTTTCTAAGTATTTGCAGTTGTGCAACAGTTCAGTTTTATATTCATCCGTTAGATCTGACCAGGAAAATGTCTCTTCAATTATTATTGCACCAAATGAATGGAGGAAATCGGAATACTGCTGAAGAACTTGGCAGTTTTCAGTAGTTATGAGTAAAATTTTGTTCGCAATCTGATAAGAGTGTTGTAAAAGCTGCACGACGTTACTGGTTTGAACCGCAATTATTTGAGTTTGAGACGACTGGCCGTTAAACATTTGGAGATCCTGGTCATTCTTTAGGTTAGTAATTCGGACATTACTATTTTCTAAAATTCTGTCGTACGTTATTGTTGGGTCTGGACTACAAATTATCAGAATATTGCTATTTGTGCTCATGAACCAGCCCAGATCAACTGGAGCAGTACTGTACTTGCATCTGCGCTGACGTTTTACAACTGGTTGGAACTTAGCATAAAGGAGACCTAGATTTATTAGAAAAATCTATCAACTGAGAGTAATACAATATTTTAGAGACTTACAAGTGTTTCAAATATTTACCTCCAAGCTGAGCCAATCCAATGTTTTCCAAGGCAATTATTAGGTTTTCCAAAGTGGCCCTGTTGGCCATGGCTCCTCTCCAGCTCACAAGTAAGTCGTATAATATCAAAAAATAGGATCGAATCTTTAGAATTAATTGCTGATCCGTTTGCAAACATGATTCTGGTGAGAAACCTAGTTGAAGAGCCAATATTCCCATGTCCTTGTAGAGTTGCATGGCAAAACCGGAATCTTTTATGTGGTTACACACATCCAAATAGCTACATTCTGAGAACAAAAAACAAAAATTAAATATTACATTTTGTGAACCTAATAAATGTTTCAATAAAAGTTTCTACGTACCATTATCTCCAACAAGAATTTGGTCCATTTTGAAATATCTCAAAGAAGGTGATTATGCAATTAATTGAAGTTTTTAAAAATTACAATAAACGTACTGGAAAGGTTGCAGTATTGTTTCAACTGTTAATCAATAACAAAAGGTGAGCAGAGCATAACAAGGATAGGTATCTATTCAATTCCTATAGAAAAGTAAAGCCCAATGTATGTAAGTAGTAGAAGAAACTTTTAAATTCTTTTTTGATTTTCAATTATGATTGAATTAAAATTAAACTAAATTAAAATTTCAATTAAACTTCCATCATGATCAGTTTATTGTTCATATTATTGATTTTAAAAATATAGTCACATCATATAAAACCAATTGGCTTAGGTATGTTGAATCTTCCCTTTGCATGAGTGATTCCCTTTAGTTTGCATTTTGTTGTATTTTAGAAGTTATCAATTCACGAATTTAATATGTTGTAACCAAACAGGTTATATTATTGGAGTGGAGTCAGGCTGGAAAAAATTTCTAAATTCCATTTGATACAACAAAGTTTACAGACTGCTTATATGTTTACAAGCCAAATGAGTTATTTTTATGAAGTGACTTTATTGCTCTATCATGAGTAACTCATGATAGGTTCATCGGAGCTTATCTTACAGTACACAATGCCGTGTGAGTATGGCTCTCACGTCAACATTTAGGCAATTCAACTACGCGATTGCCTACGTGGATGTTTCCTATATGGCTTTACGCCAGGTACTATGGCATACTACGGGATACTACTGCTGTATCATTTTTCTTGTGCAAACAAACGCAGCAGCGACTACATAAATGTAACGCGGCATACACTAGAAACTACAATGTTCAAGTGAGGTGGAAAACCAATATACAAGTGGTTTAGGCGAGCTCACAGGTAGTGCCATTTTGTCTTGTAAGATCTGGAAACATTGAGTGCCTGGGCAACTATGATGGCGTATAGATTGGAAACGCTAAGACACAAAAGGGCATCGGGCTAAGAGGACATATTCCGGGCATAATGATTGTGTGCAGCACAACTATACTGTCATTATAGAGCAAGGAATATGAACGTAAACGTTAAGTAGTTTAACGGAAATAGGGATGATTGCCGTAGTATCACAACCTATACTCAGTTGTTTAATAAATGGAACTTGTACTTCGTTCTTTGAATGGCGATGAGCTCATTTTGTGCACCTCAATATTTCCTAGTATATGCATGTATTATTATTATATTCCTACTTGTTAATTTGCCAATTAGTAGTGACTACTTAAGATACTGAGATAAACAACAGTGATGGAGCCAGAGTCATTGCGCAACTTTGCTTCTTACCACAACCTATCTATACTATATTGTTGAAGAGGCTAAGGCGAGATGTAGGCAGCCCGGGATGGCTAAATACTTGCGTGACCTTCTACGACTGACCCTTCACTCAAAACCTCTGATTAGTCCCAATTGAGCTAATAAGCCACAACAGATAAACAACAGTGCAACTCACATTCATAACATTCACCAAAACCTTACTGAACCATTCTGATTGTCCATTCAGAGAGAGTTTTACAGGAAATACCCGTCAGCAGGGACCTTTGACTCGGCACCACAAGCTGGCGATGACCTTTAGGACTGGAAACGACTGACCCTAACTGAAGAGATATCCCCACGGGAAAACTGATGATGACAACGGCGACTGAATCAGAGCCCCAAGCTGACTCAGGTTTGCTCGCCAAATTAAACACAACAGTAGTCACAACAAACAACAGTATTTTTCCACAAACTCAGCTAGGCTGAGATATTTATTTTCAATTGACACTATGTCAAATTACGGTCAACAACCATCAACTCCAATAATAATAGTACAATCAACTAGTCCAATTTCCTCTCCTTGCCTTTAGCTCAGCTCTACACCACCGTAGATTTATATGTGAATGAACCAATAATGCCCCACCTTTCGTGTCTTTGTTTATGTGTGCTCCAGCATTTCCGCGCAATCACATCACCCGTCACGTTATACACCAGATCTTTTCTAAAGCTAGATAATACCATTCTCAGCTAGCCGAGTCTCCTGACCTCAATCGCTTGGCTCATGCGCCAAAGTTCGACATCGCACCTTCACTTTGACACCTTGTGTCTCAGCCTTCCTTTCCTCTCCTTATATAATATGAATCGTTAATATAAATTATATTATAAATGTAGACAACACTTACGTGTCTTAATGTTTATTACATTACACTAATATTCTTTACTACTGTATTTGAATAAATTCAACTTAGTCCCCAAAATATCTAATTAAATCATTTACTTTACTTGCTAATTTCATTCATACGGGTGGTTTTAATTTTATGAGCGTGCCATACAAAAATGGGAAATAGTTATTTTTATTCAAATACTCAAAACAGATTACTACACCTAAACACAAAACAACACATATCGTCATTTTTGTATGACGGCATTTGTGGTCAAAGATCATTTAATACTAACGTGACGTTTGGCAAAGTTGGGTGTTTTTAATGTTTATAAAATGATAACAATCGATTGATGTTTAATTCCGCAAGGTTAAGTGTTGCCTTCTATGAGATTCCCTTTGCTTCGATGTAGCACCATCATCAAAATCATAGAGATCAAATTGTTGTTTAAGTTTTTTCTTTCGCTCATTATTTGGAACTGAATGTTCTTTTATTGCCACCCAGTCCACTAAACAATCGGCACTGCCATTGTTTCTCTCGTAAAAATAGTAATTTGCTTGTGTGAAAGGTCGCACCACACTCCAGTCATGCTCTTCCTTCCAGCATCCAGGATAATTATCGCTCTGTATTTCTTTTTCTTCATGCCATTTCTTTGTGCAACTTGGGTGGTTCAACATCAACAATTTGTGTTTCTACAATTTCAAAAGCATATGGCTATTTTAAAATATGGTGTTGCGTAATATTGAGTGCTACAATTCATAAAAATTTAATGAGCCTTACATCTTCATTAATGAGTCCTTTTTTCCATGTGCAACACATCCCATAAGGATGAAAACTAAATTAATGCAATTTTCATTCAAAAATTCAATAAAGAAATCCGTAATTATCTTCCACAAACAGGTTTCTGTTCCATTGTTTGGTTTTCTGAAGGTCAATATGGAATCCAGTAGGCGAACGTCTGTAAATGCAGAATTAAATTATTGGAATCGCCAAAGACAGCTTCGTATTTAAGTCGATTTAAATTATGAGAGTGCTTTTTACATTAAGAAATATGAGTACCATACTTTGGTTAATCCAGCCACCCAAATCACAAGTTTCCTTTAACTTTTCTACTTCCTGTTCCTCCAAAGCATATGTTGGTTCCATTTCTTTGGCAAAATAATCAATGATATTTTTTGTGGAAACGCACTTTTCTTTATGAAAGGCATGACCACTTGTATCTTTTTCCTTGGTCGGTTCTTTACCCACAAAAATTAATCTTACATCACGAATCTTTTGTGTCTTCATAAATGCAAAGATACTGTTTTCCATAGGATAGACTATCTTGGAAGCTTGAATTGTCTGGGACTTGTCCCAATCCGTTGCAGGAGGTCGAGTGTTGTCGTAAATCTGAATGGATTACATGGTGCTTCAATTATTGATACAAGTAGAAATAAATGCAGAAATGGACTTACCCAAATAAGGAGTACCCAAAAACTAAATGCTTTTGGATACTTTTCAATTAGTTCTGGAGGTAGACCAACTGTTACTAAACATTTTCGAGCATACTCAACTAACGATTTCTCCCCGATCTTCAAGATCTATGTCAGCTTGTTTGAAGATTTCGTCTGAAGAATAAAATCCATCAGCAATAGCACCCAACCAAGAATTAACGTTTTGTAACTCCTCACGTTCTTCACCGGTGTCACCTTCAAGAACTAGAACCCTAAATAGTGTTCGGAATTTCGGTAATGTCTTTTCAAATACGTCACAGTTTTCAAGACCTCGTACTCGTAGTTCTTCAAAAAATGAATTCGTCATGGTTAATACTCATTGTTGGGAATGAATATCTGAGCGTTTAACTCCTATTTATATATGAGCGTGCAGCCTGCCAGGTGCGTACTTTTTATTATGCAGTAAGGAGGCTGTAATCAATTTCTGATAATAAAAGTATTAGCTTCCCCATAGGAACAATAATGAGTTTACCTCTAGTCCAAAGAACTTAAATAGAACTAGAAGGTCGATCCAGCTTGAAATATATATGTCGACTTTTTTTACTTCCTTGCCAGTTAAACATGTCTCTTTAGTAACTGTACAGAATGCCTTTACAATCCGACGCGAGCTCAGAATTGCCCGATATCAATATTTAGTTCGAGCCACCATCCATTTCAGTTAAATTTGTAAATTTATATGGAAACATGGTACGTCATGATGTCAAAAAATCGACATATCACACTCCATAAGGCTTATATGGAGATGTGTGCATATTCTATTTGTTCTGGTTATTAGCTCCTACTGTCCTATGCTTTGAGGGAACCTATATTAAAGCCTAAATGAACTAGATATGTTTGGGATTGATTTTATATGAAAGTCAGGTTTGATGACATTACCATCTGTCAGGAAAAAGTAAGGCTTTTTACGCTAAACATTGCACGTGCTTTGTTTTGTCCTTGCAAATCTGTAATACTTTATCACCAACTTGTTTAGCATTATTCAACATAAATATAACATTTGTTCCGCCACGCGTTCCACAAAAGCCTTTTAATCTTTTGATATAATTCATATTTTTCTCTAACAACGAGTCACAGAAAATATTATTCAATTGAGGTCATTCCTTATTGTCAAGAAATGGGCTTACAACGATCATGATACCTTTTAATTACTTTTACCATCATCCGTTTGATATCTCCTTCTAGAAAAAGCAGTGGTTTTTATTTTTCATGCATTCAAGCGCGCGAATAAAGGCAGAAGCTTGTTGGATTGTTGATAATCTAAAATGAAAAGTAAATTAAAGCCTTAAAGCATCTGCTAAATCTGTAGTGATTATCTTTTAAATAGTTTACCTTGACAGTTGCCTTCTGTCCTTAAACAAAGTTCATATTTTTAACACTATTCAACGAAATGTCTATGCCATTGTGTAGCTATATGTGCATTTTTGTGCATTCGGAAAAAATACGTCTAGCCTTCTGATTGGCTCCTGGGGATTGTGCTAGTAGCCAACTGTTAAAACGAATCTTGCACAATTCCTTGTAGATGTTTTTACACTTTTACATATTCTTATGATGCAATGCTTAAGATCAACAATATGTGTTGATTTCAGAGGCGCGAAATGGGAAAATATTATTTTTATTTATTGCGGATCACGCTCCCATCAATCAGTTTAAACGATTACTAAAAGTATAACTGTGTGACAAAGAACATGTGGCTTAAAAGATCCAGGGAACAACGTATGTAATAATACAGCTTCACTACAATACTAGATTAAACTCTATGTCGGATTCGTTCTGCCATTTAACAAATTCATGACAGCAGAATGAAATTGAACAAACGTTTTTGTTCACAATTTAAAAAATCCTTATCCCCTCCATCCACGGTATCTAACGCGTGATGATTGTATAATAAAAAAATTTGATGTTATCTGAACCTCGGAAGGGCTTACAAAGCTAAAAATCAAATAAACCCCATGGTCTATCCTTAGCACAGTTCAACTGTTAATGTCTTATAAGCAACTCAGAAACACCAATTATCATTTTTCTGGGCAATTATGAAGTATGATTTGTTAGCACTTGATTGTTGAATGTAAAGATGCTTTAAGGATTATACATTTATAACTTGGGTGCAACCCAAATGATAGAATCGATAATCTGCAGTAATTCACGATCATACAAACAAATCTATGGGATGGGCCAAGTATGACCTTGTTTATAAGGAATTTAAGAAGTATAATTGATAGTGGGCAGGTAGGTGAATGGTTCAACCAAAACCTTGTATAATAAATAATGACAAAAGCAGGAAGGTAAGGATGGATGTATTATACATCATGTACGTATACATCTTGCAATGCAATGTTAAAAAGGCTTTACGAAATGTAGTTTTACTTACATGTCAAAACTGCCATGTTCGATAGAGAATATTTCCTCTATCGACTGTTTCGGGATAATCTCTTTCTCTGTAGTGAAGCTTTTCTGTAAGCTTTTGATGCCACATGAAGCACTCGTTCCACTTGTTATAGAATCCCGATGCAAACACTTTCTGCTGGGACATTTTGCATACGTATTGATTTTCAGTTTTAAAAATGCAGTTTGTCAAATTTTTGTCAAGCTTAACAGCATATTATTTATAATTGCATTTTAAAGTAAAGTAGAAATGCAGTTTGTAATAAAAATACATTTCCTGCACATTTGAGAACATTACCAAAATATGATAAAATTAACATGCAAATATCAAAATAGGGTTGAAACGTACAGAAATTTTTCCGAATCAGTCTCTGAAGGATTTTATGTGTAATATTTAAATGTGATTAAATTGTAATTTTAAGAGCAAAAATTCATAAAAATGCTATTTGTATTTGTAGTTTTCAAGGAGAATTTTAAAGAAATAGTTTTACACTACAATTTTGTTTATTACGATTAGCTCTGAATATTGGACGTCAAGCGCAAAATGTCTGCATTGTCAAGCAATATTTACACTTAAGTGTACTATACATTCTAATGCGGTTTTGCAATCACCATTAAAATTACCCAGCTTAGTTGTAGTCTGGATAGGAACCACATTAAAATCCTGCTTATTGCATACAGATAGTAAATCTTGAGGTTGCAAAACTTGATTGATTATCACCATCACTTTGACTTGCCAGATCTGAAAATGAGCATGAGGCATGCGTGTTATATCATATTCATGGGTAACCCCAAAGAATTACTCTCACAATACATGCGGTTGTAAAATATCAAAATTACAGAAAGGGAATGAGGTTGTTTTATTCTCTCCAACAAAATGTTGAAATGAGCTAACAATCCAAAATACACAGGGAAAAGGAGGGAGCCAACCATTGCGTTTTTAAACGAGAACTATTTATTTGACTTTTGTTTCAAAACGCAGAATCTAAAGGTGATGACCGCGAGGAGTCTTCGACTTCTGTGCAAATTTTTGACTGGTTTGTTTGATGAACGATTATGCTTATCCAACATATCATAAAATTGAATGGGTTTTTAAATTCATTGAAAATTTACGAATGAACTCATGGATGAAAGATGACTATATTTGTTTTTAAATCTCCTAGAATGTCCATCATTCATTACCAACTTTTATAACTGAATTCAGCTTATAAATTGACTTGAAATGAAATATCCTACGTCATTAATTTAATTTCAATTGAACGTTAAACCAAATTTACATTCATGAAAATTAGTCAGTTCCACTAGGTAATTACTATCGCATTTATTTCGTTTGCGGGTGACTCACTCACCGTGAGTGTGAAACAACTAGCAAGAGTATTTGATGCGTAGTCCAGTTTTACTATTGGAATTCTACTGTGGATTTTTTTCTTCACTTTTTCCTCTTCTGAAGCTTCCTGCAATGATGAATTGCAAAAGACACCTTTTATTTGGATGATTGCAAGAAACACCAGGTATGACTCACTATATATTTTTATTCAAATCAAAAACTCAAGTTCATTCACCTCAACAAGAAAATCAGTTTAAGTGCGAACTTTTATAGACTTGTTTTTCTTCCATTCTCTTCGGATTACCAATGCATATTTGGATAAATAGTGGAAGAGATGTGTACGATAAATGGATCAAGTCAAGGTTCAAATCAGAAATTACCCAACCAAAAGCATAAACATTTAGGGAACGTCAAATGAAAAGTCGCCTTCAGTTGATGTTTGGCATTCGTATTAAAAGGGTCAAAATCTTGTAGCTGGCAACGAAAAAATGATGGTTGCAATTCCACGTTCAGTGCTCACCGTGTTTTCGAAAGCACTTCCAATATGGCTGGTTATTTTGCGGGTGGGCATCGAAATAGGATTTTCTCCAAGCAAAAAAGTGAACAACTATCTAAGCACATCGTATTGAAGAATTCGATTTTATTATTGGTATAAAAAATTAAAATCATTATGTTTTAAAATAAAATACACATAAAATATTTTTAACTAAATTATAATCTTTCACAATTTTGAAGTGGGTGCTGGCTTCGACTGGATCAGTTTAGCTATCAGCCTCAGTTCCAATCCTGATTATCGTGTACTACTTCTGGAAAGTGGCGGAAATCCAAATCCTCTCCAAAATGTTCCAGCATACTTCCAATCGCTGCTCCATATTCCTGAAATAGATTACGGCTATTACACAGTGCCACAAAGGAATGCTTGTCTTGCATTGAAGAAACACGTAAGTTTTCTAAATTCTATTTTATATTATTGGGGTGTTTTACGTGATGTTAAACTGCTCTTATAACTGCAGAGAAGTTATTGGCCTCGAGGAATGGGATTAGGTGGCAGTTCAAATTTGAATACCATGATTTGGCAGCGTAGCAGTCCCCATGACTATGATAAGTGGGCCAAATTATCTGGAAGTGATGAATGGAAGTTTGAGAATATTTTCACAAATTTCAAAAACATTGAGGACTATCATGGGCAATATTACAATGGTGAAAAAACTAAATTTAAATGATTCAATTAGCTACTTTAAAAATGCTCTCTGAGTCAAAACAGTTTATAACATATATTTCTTTCAATAGAAAAATGGCACTCACAAGATGGCCAAGGAATCTATGTGAGCACTGCTGCTCACGGTAACCTTGTTGACGAATTTTTTGAAGCCGGAAGGGAAATGGGATATCCGACAAAAGATGTGAATGGCAACCAAGAATCCAGTAAGTCATGATATATTTAATATGACATAGAAAGCTTATCTAAAAAAACTGGGCAACAGGTTTTAGCAGACTGGATCTTTCCATAAAAGACGGACGTCGTTTTGGTGCATATCAAGGCTTTCTGGAACCAGTTTTCAACAGAACCAATCTCCACATTTACCGCTTTGCGCGTGTAAACAAAATCCATCTAGGGAAAGACAACCGAGCTTATGCAGTAACCTACAAACGTCATGGTATTGAAAGGTTTGTGAGGGCAAAACGAGAAATAATCATCAGTGCCGGGGCAATTGATAGCCAAAACTACTCATGTTAATCTGGCATTGGGCCCAAAAACAGCATTTAGAAAGTTGGTAATGTAATTTAATTCTATCGTCAGTATAGCATCAACACCATAATTTAACCATCATTGTTTCCAGAATTGAATGCCCAAATTGCATCTTTCCATCGGCGTAAACAATCTGCATGTCACATATCCGCTACCTGTAGGCCCATTTTATGTGTGGACACTCAAGGAAAAACTAATGCTACCTGGCTAGAGATATAACATAAGTACTGTAGTAGAATACATTCTCAAAACAAGGACTGCACTTGGCGAGTGCAATGGCTGCAAATGCTGTTGCGACATTTACAGTTCACCTTTCAGAAAAAGAGGCAGAGTTTTGGAATAAATCGCCAGATATTCAGTGTCGCCTTTTTCCAGCAAATCCAAAAACCATACATGAAGCATTAGAGGTAGCTGCCAATGTTAAACCAGGACTGGTTAGAAAATACCTGAGCGGATTGGAAGAGAAGGATATTTTCATGGTGAATGTGATGTTGGGGAAACCTAGTTCACGAGGAGATATTAAATTAGCGAGTACTGATCCTTTAGAGAGTCTCATCATGGATCCCAAATATTTTAGTCATCCGGATGATATCAGACGAATGGTGGATGGTAAGTAAAAAAAGTTAGCCACTTGCATCGGATTAGGTAAATAAAATAATTTTTAAAACGTTTAGGAATGAAATTTACTGTGCAAATGGTGGAAAATACAAAAGCTTTTCAAAGGATTGGAGCGAGATTTACAAGTAGACATTTCCCAGGTTGCGAGAAGTACGAATTGAAAACAGATCAGTATTACGAATGTTGTGCAAGACATATGACATTCACGGTTTATCATCAAAGTGGCACTTGTACGATGGGATATGGTCCAGATGATCCGAAAGCCGTTGTAGATTACAAACTAAGGTTAGTGTAATCGTTTTTAAAAACATATTGCCTACCAAAGTAATTTGTTAAACATTATTGCATTCCTTAGGGTTCTTTACACAAAAGGACTGCGTGGGGGCGCGTTTGAGGATCCATAATCCGGAGTATCGAATGGACAATATAAACGCTGCTGTGATAATGATTGCTGACAAAGCTTCCAAATTCATTTTAGACTATTGGACACAAGTAGACAATTCCCGGCGGTTACGTCCAAACTCATTTTAAGATACATTAACCTTAGTTCGGAAGCCGGAATGCATTTTTTATGTCAAGAAATTCTAAAACAAAATTGAACACATTTGGCCCACTTTAGAATAGCCCACAAATGCGAACTTTGTGCAAAACAGACCTGTTCACAACAACATTTTTGAATCAAATATTGTGTTTCCCTTAGAATTCTTAAAATTACTAAATTTAATGTTTTTTCTAATGTTACTTGAACATGGACCCAAAAATATAAGTGGTAATCACAAACAATTTTGTCAAATAAAATAAATACCTTATTTCATGTCTTTTGACCGCTTTTATCAATTATTAAGACCCACAAGCTGCTCATGAACTTGTGTGACATTTTAATATGCAATACATTTACATATGTTATAATGCTAGTTTGGATTTCTTCAAAATTGAACAATTGAATATACTTTGTATCAGGAATTAAAGTAGATATAAAATTATGAAATAGAGGGATAGTTAGCGTTCCATACAAACGGACTTTGAACTGGTTGACGTGTGAGTCATGCTTTCTTAACGTTTTCGAATTTCATATAATCAATTTAAATTATTCCACAGTCCAACACACTTAACACGATATGGTTAGTTTTCATCTTTCGGCTTATTTGTTTACATTGTATGAGTCAGATGATCTCACTAAATCTGATAGAATGACTCAGTGAGACAAAGGAAAATGCCATAATCAAACGTGCCGCCGGCCTCTCAGCATCTTGGATTCATTTGCCTAACGTCTGAGGCGGAAACCTAATTTGATAGCGTTTTCATTGAGCTGATGTGCTTTCATTTATTTAATTCGCTGCATAAAATAATCGTCTATTATCTACTATTATTTTTATCAATTTTATCTATTAAATATAAACATTCATTTGTATTACAATTAACTTGATTGAACCATGTACATCCTAATTATGTAGATTACGATAACATATATATCCTGTAATTTTTACATGTTTAGATAACGTGTGTGGAACGTTGCGGTTGCC